>JAOYMV010445542.1:0-25368 GCA_025802375.1 Polystichum acrostichoides
GGTCTTTAGAGTTGAGTTATCCATGAGCCCCTTTTTGGCACTTTTTAGGCCTTTAGACGGCTAGCATTTGATTGGTTTCCCTTACAAGGCCCAAATGCTATGCAAATATTCCCTAATGTTATTTCTTGCATTGCTTGAGATGTATAATATCTTGTACTTCATCATGCTTTCACTTGCATTTTCAAAAGTAGCTTATATGGTTACAACATTGTGTTCTCTACAAGTTTGTCCTTAAAAATTATAGTAGTGGACACATACAACTCAACCATGTTATCACATTAAAACCTCAAACTTGATGCTATTTCTTGCTTTTCGTCATGTGTATGTTTCTTATACTCCATGATGTATTTATTGTCTTTCATTTTCAAAATAGGTTACATGATTGCAACATGGTGTTCTCTATAAGTTGTTCCTTTGAAACTCTAATAGTGGACATACACAAATCAACCATGTTCTCATTTTAAGTCCAAGAATTTGAGGTTATTTTGTGCCTTGGTTCAAATGTGTAATTTCTTGTACTTCATGATGTCTTGGCTTTTACTTTCAAAAATATCTTACATGGTTGCAGCATTGTGCTCTTTATAAGTCACTTTTATGAAACTCTAGTAGTGGACATACACATGTAAACCAGGTTTTGTTACACGATGCAACCTATTGATTCTAGAGGAGCATATAAAGGATAGTTTTGAGAGTGCATCATCAATTCTAGTGGTTGTACACTAGTAAGAGGGACTAGCTTATCACTTTTGAGATCTTAAAATCTAAAATATCTTTCTTCATTATAAAATTGACCATTTCTCAAATTTGTGCCAAAATGATGAAATTTTTCCAAAATTCCTAAATTTGACTTATAGGAGGTATCTACGATAAATAAGAAGGATATCTTCAACTCCCCCTTCTTCACCTTCTTATTCTTCAAGTTTTGATGCTAGTACACCAAAAGCTAAGCTCAAAAGAAGAGGGCATAGGTGTGTACATCCAGTATGGAAGAGGTCATGTTGCTTACAAAAGTTCAAAGAAGACGGGAAGAATGTCACTTTTCTCTCCTATGATGGAACTTATGGAGCTACAGATAAAATCCTTATATTTATCCAATAATTCAATTCAGCTTTTGGAGGCGAGCACTTTGATGAGTGCTCAAAGCTAAGGAATGTTTCCATGTACTTCCAGAAGTCTGCAAGGCAATGGTAGGCTAGCCTAAGGACCAAAGGCACAGTACCACAAACTTGGAAGGAGTGTAAGATTACTGTCATGAAGTAATTTCTCACCGAAGATGCTGAAGACGATGTCCTTATAACTTGGCAAAGCTTAAAGCTAGAGCTAGGAGATACTATCAAAAAGTATGTGGACAAGTTTTGGGATGCACATCTCAAAGCCAATATCTTTAGTAGGATAGACTTTCCTGGGCAAAAGCATCAATTTTATGATGGTCTTCTTAAAGACATGAAGGCTTATGTCAACGCTCAGAAGCCTAAGACTATCTCGATAATTATTCACCATACTTTGGTAGCATCAAAATCCTTTCAAAATGCTACAAATTCGGTGCATAAATCCCAACAAGGAGATATGTCTCAACAAGGTGCCAAACCTTCTTCTCACAACAAGAACCAAGGTGATAAGAAGAAGAAAAAGGGTGCCTACAAGGGTAGCAATCGTCTTTCTCCCGAAGAGATGGAATGCTCTCGCAAAGAGAACAAGTGCTTTACATGTGGGAAAAAAGGTCATTCCTATAGAGCTTGTCCTAAAAAGACAGCTAAAAAGGACAACCCCCAAGCATCTATGGTTCACACGGAGCACATGCATGACCAAGAGGGTTCATGCCTATTATATGCATGCGGCAAAGTGATGAGGGCGCGGAAGCACACGAGGAAGAGAGAGAGAGAGAGAGAGAGAGAGATGCACAGGCCTATGGGTGGATGCTTGCTCACCCTTATTATTCATTATCAACACATTGTATTGTCTATACACTTGAGTGTTAGTATTAGTGTGAGTTAGTGAGTGATGGGTGTGGGCGCCGGCCACTTGGGCCATTTACCCAACATTCTCCCACTAAATGGCCAATGTTGCCGTGGGAGGCCAAACTATACAAAATGTACAGTTATTAGTGAAGTGAGTAGCAACTTCACATGATACCCATCATCTCACGACAGCATTGAAACCAATCGCTGGAGAGACTCTTAGTGAGTACATCTGCTGTGTTCTCTAGAGTAGGAATCTTCACCAAGTCAAGCTTCTTATTTGTCAGGCACTCACAAACAAAGTGATGTCGTACATCAATGTGTTTTGTTCTAGAATGAAACATCGGGTTCTTTGCCAAGGCAATAGCACTCTGACTATCACCGTGAAGAATTGGCAACTTCACCTTAATGCCAAGATCTCCCACTAGACAAGCAAGCCAAATAGCTTCCTTGCATGCTTCACTATAGCAGCAACATACTCTGCCTCTGTGGTAGAAACTAACGTACAATCTTGAAGAATTGATCTCCAAGAAATGGCAGGACCAGCAAAGATGTAAACCCATCCTGTAGTGGATCTACGACTATCAACATAGCCTGCATAATCACTAACATATCCAATTAGGAATAGCTCTCCATGGCCAAAACATAGCTGTCTATCCGCTGTCCCACTCAAGTATCTGAGAATTGATTTAACAACTTCCCAATGCTTCTTGCCAAGATTTGACATAAATCTTTTAACAACTCCCACTGCATAAGCAATGTCTGGTCTCGTAGCCACCATGGCATACATGAGACGACCACAAGCTGAAGCATAAGGAATCTTAGCCATTTTGGCTTTCTCCTCATCAGATTTGGGACAATCCTCTTTGTTGAGCTTTAGATAAGCAAGCAATGGAGTACTTAATGACTTCCCCTTGTCCATGCTGAATCACTCAAGCACTTCTAACACATACTCTTTCTGAGACAAGTAAAATAATCCTTTCTTGCGGTCGCGAGTAATGCACATACCAAGGATGTGATTAGCATCGATAGATTCTGCTTAAAATCACCAATGTCCTTCTTATTATGACCAGTAATTAGCATGTCATAGACATAAAGAGCAAGAATTAGAAGTTGTCCATCTCTAGGTTTCTTGACATAGAGACATGGATCCTCAGCACTGCTTTTGAATCCCTGGGAATTCAAGAATGTATTAAACTCATGATACTACTGCCTGGGTGCTTGCTTTAGTCCATAAAGACTCTTACACAATCGGCACACCAGATGTTCCTTGTCAAGCTTAGCAAACTCTTCTAGCTGTTGCATATAGATCTCCTCATCAAGATCTCCGTGCAAAAAAGTTGTTTTGACATCCATTTGACATAGCTCCAAATTCTGTGTAGCAGCCAAACCAAGCAATACTCGTAAGGTCGTCATTTTGATAGCTGGTGAAAATATTTTCTCAAAATTAACACCATATTCCTGCTTGAATCCTTTAGCTACTAATATGGCCTTGTATTTAGGCTTCACGTCACTGGATGTATGTTTCAACTTATATACCCATTTGCATGGTAATGCTTTCTTGTCCTTTGGCAACGGAACAAGTTCATAAGTTTTGTTCTTTTCAATGCTCGATATCTCACTTTTCATCGCAAGTTCCCACTAAGACTTATCTCAAGCTAGGATAGCCTCTTTGTAACAAGACGGCTCACCATTGTCTGTCAGTAAGACAAAATCTGCGCCAGGAACAAACCGGTCTAGCGTATGTGAGACCCTTTGAGATCTCCTTGGTTGACTGGTGCTAGCCTGCTCAGTAGCTCTATCAACGTGCACTTGCGGAACAACAGGTTCTTGAGGTATTGGCGTAGGAGGCGATACATCACTGAATGTGACTTTTCTGAACTCAACATCCTTCACTAGATGTTTATGCATCTTAGTCTCATTGAAAACATCACTGCTACGGATAACTTTTCGACTCTCCGGATCCCATAGACGATAACCAAACTGACCATCCAATCCATAGCCAATAAAGATGCATTTTTGAGACTTTGGATCAAGCTTAGCACGAAGATCCTTAGGCACATGTGCATAAGCCTCACAGCCAAAAGTTTTGAGTTTATGATAAGAGACTGGATGTCCCGACCATAACTCCTCAGGAACTTTAAAGTGTAATGACGCATTAGGCGTTCGATTGATCAAGTAAATTGCTGTCAGCAAAGCTTTAGCCCAAAATGACTGAGTCAAACCGGATTGTGACAGCATAGACATGATCCTTTCCTGGATTGTACGATTCATCCTTTCTGCAACACCATTTTGGGCAGACGTATATGGAGCAGTAAACTCCCGTTTGATACCGTTGCCTTGACAGAAGTCGACGAATTATTTTGAGGTGTATTCTCCACCATTGTCTGACCTTAAGACTTTCACCTTCTTGTCAAACTGGGTTTTGACACTCGCCGATAATTTCTTGAAGCAAGAGAATACTTCATCTTTTGAGTTCAGGTAATATACCCAAACTTTATGAGTTACATCATCAATGAAAGTGACAAAGTAGAGTGCGCCACCAAGAGACCTAGTTGGCATAAAAACAACATATGTCGATGTGTCCACCCTATTGTGCAATTTCATTTGGCCATCCATGTTTGACTTAGAACCATTTGTTTTTGCTAATTTCTTGGAGCCATGACAAAGAACTTTGCTTTCTCAAAGTGATCACCAATCTCCAAGAGAATTTCAATAACTCCCAAGCAGTCACCAAATACATGTGCAAATTTTTGTGCAAACTTAGTTGTTGGACCTAGATTTGGCTTACCTAGCATATACCAAGTTTGATGGGACATCATATTCTTGTCTGCACTCATGTCAATGAGATCCCTCTTTATGTTGTATGCTGATAGTGACCCTTGCTGGTGGAACATAAGTATCTTCATTATCTTCTATAACTTGTGCTCCCTTTGACGATTTGGCTTGGGCTTGGTTTTGTGGATCATGTGGCTCGACATGAGATGAGCTCCCTTCTGCCTCTTTCTCTAGACATATCACTACCTTCGACAATTGTTGCACAGGTTTTTGTTGGATTGATTGTGCTTGCTCCTAGCTCATTGACGGTTTTGTACCTGTTAGTGAACTGGCTCTGGCCTCTTTCTCTACTTATACATTTGTTCCTTGTTTTTGCACTGCTTGAGACTTTTGTAGATCTAGGGCTGATTTTGTTAATTGTCTACCCAAAATAAGATCTTCTGGCAGTGTTTTGGAGATATGACATAAAATTCTCCTTCTAAAGGCTGTGACATCTAGCTAACTTCCATCAAAATACTGTCTTGCTGCCATCAGAATACTCATCAGTATACTGGCAAGGCTCCATCAGCATGTTGGCCGATTTCCATCAGTTTCCCATCAGTTAACTGACTTTTCTCCATCATTATGCTGCAGCTTTCCATCATATCCCAGTCCACTTTCCATCAGATAGCTGATGATTTCCCATCAGATAACTGATGGGATACTCCATCAGGATTTTGGTTGATCCTTCATCAGGATTCTGGCCTATTGTGTCTTATTAATTTGTTCGCTCAGCGCACAAATTAATTAGGCACTTTTTTTTTCAGTATATATATATATATATATATATTACCCTATTAATTTGTTTGCTCAGCGTACAAATTAATTCAAGCTTTTTTGACCATGGTGATTTCCAGATATCACTGCCCACCATCCAACTAAAATGTTTGTTATTCCATTTACCAGTGGTCTACCATCTTTCACCAGTGCTCTGGAGTTTGGCATCTCTTTCCTGGTACCTGGTGTCTGCCCTCTTGCTCTTGTCACACCATGAATCCACACCCTTGTCAGGTGCTACCTTTCTCATAGCTGGTCACTGCACTGCTTGTTGGATGCTATCACTAGCTGTATTCCATTGTGCACCACCAACATCAAAAATGACTGGCAAGACACCATCAAAAGTTGCATCATCTAGCATGTGGCTGCAAGTCACCTCTTGCCAGATAAGACTGGTTTGTTTTGCCAACAATTGATGCAGTGTACACTACCGCCCCTTCACCAGACCTATGCTGCAAGTCAGACACCAATGTAAATATGGTCTGCTCTCATTCATGAGTGCTCTGGCCTATTGATTGGCACTATCATCTGGTCAAAATTTGGTATTAGTTCAGGTCATCAATGGCCATCTTGGCCATTGGGTAGCTGGCAACTGCTAGTTTCCCCCAAAAGGAAATTGTTTATCCACCCCTATCAAACACAATAATGGTGAATCTTTTCTTGACAGGTTGTACACCTTGCTGCCATATGAATGAACCATAATATTTTCTAATTCTCTTATACTAACCATTGGAAAATCTGGTTATGCCTCTTGCCAGACATCTGGTTGCCCCTCGCTAGACATATGATGTGAAAAAATTGGAAAAGCTGGTTATGCCTCTTGCCAGACATCTGATTGCCCCTCGCTTGACATTTGGTTGCCTCTCGCCAGACATATGATGTGAAAAAATTGGCCAGTGCATACTTACTCCATGTATGTGGAGTCTATCCTGTCAGCACACATTCCAAAGTGTTCCCACCGGCTCATTCTTTTTCCAGCCTAATTGGTCATCATCATCATGGTAGTGAACACCTTGATAGGCAATAAAATTTACTAGAAACCTGATCATACCATCTCTACTCACTTGGTCTGCTGGTCTGCCTTCTATGTATAATTCTTTCACCAGTAATTCTTTCACCAGCAATCTAATAAGTTATTATGGAGATTGACTTCCATGGCCCTTTGTGAAGGCTGCCCTTTCTCTCCAACTTGGCTTGCCTTCTCCCTTGCAGCTCATGAAGCTCTTTCCTCTCTCTGATGTCCTTACAGATGATGCATCTACCTTGCCCTTCTTTGCTGCAGCCTCTATTTTTTCAACCTTTGATCTTGAATGGCTCCTATTATCTTCTCCTCCATCTTCTCAAGTTTTTGAATACCTAAAATTGGACAATCCCTCCTCTTGGTAGAGTGCCCAAACTCCCCACAAACAGCACACAGATCTTCATGATAAAAAATCAGTCCCAAATGTTGCTACCACCAAATTCTTGCCAAATCTATGAAGTGAAGTAACTCCTCAAGGCTGCACTCTTCTTCGTCCACAAGATCTTTCCAATTTTTGAAATAAGAAGGGCATACCCTCCAGGAATGCTACCTTGAATCACAAGTTTTACACTTGTGTGAAGCCTTCTGCTGCAGCTTCATCTCCCACTTTTGCACTCTCTTAGAAATCTTGCTCATGGCTGCTGCTGAAGAAAAAATAATACAGTACAAAACCCTAGCTTGCCCCTCCTTCCCCAAAAAGAAATCTCTAAAAGCTACCAGTCAAACATTTGCACGCAGCAAAATCCCCAAAATAAGAAGTGAAAAGTTTGCTAGAGAAGAATGCTGCAGAAAAGCTTCAGGTAGCCATAGCCAAGACCTGCAAAAATCAAGAAGTAGAGAGAGAATGATGCTCTAAGAAGTAGAGAGAGAAGATAAATATGCTCACTTATATTAGTAATCCAGAAGTTACATCCAAAAGAGCCCCCAGTCCTTAGTTTACATGGCCTTATAAAGGCACTCACACACACAAGGGCATGTTCACACACAAAGGTATTGGCTTGTCCCAAAAGCCCCTATGCTAGCATCAGCCTCTGCCCAACTCTGGGGACCTCCACCAAACTCAACTCCTAGTAACCAAACTGCTCTGGTACCTTGTTGTTGGCAAACTAGACTGCTAACCTCTTGCCAAACTCTGGTGCCATCCACCAGACTACTCTGGTGGATGGTTGTCAGACACACTGCTATCCTTTTCCAGACTCTGGTGTCTGCCAAACACCCACTTCAACGAAGAACTTCAATATTTAGATATTGCGTATAAAGCCTTTCACATTGTGATGTAGTAGATATTGACCTACAGTACCCAAGCAAACCTTTCTCACCATTCCCAGTGAATCGCAAGAGATTGGTGGGATGTGAGAAGGGTGGGTGTGACACTGTTTGAGGGTCAATGGGGTACAAGGAACCATCACACCAAAGATCTATGTGTTTGTGTCAAGATAGCCTCATATTGACTTTGTCAATAGATGTGAGAGTTGAGAGATTCTGATTTTTGCATCTGCATTTTTGAATTGGCTCATACCATGTATCCAAGTCAATGTGAAGATGATACTTTTTGGGTGTTTCCTCCATGGATTTTTATTAGTAAGCTATGATAATAACTATAACTTGATAATGGAATATTGAAACCTACATAATTTTGTGCTGTGTTGTTGCGTTTTTTGAGCTGCGCAAGTTTGTATGTTCTTTTGGACGCTTGGATAAGAGAAACTTTGAATTTTTCCCTCCATACAATTAGTTGTTGTCACTATAACTACTTTAAGGCACTGAACATTCCATTTCTAAAGGAGTAAATGATAGTGGTACACAAGATCTCCTTTTTGAAGTAGAAAGTACTGTCTTCTTTCTTTTACTCTCCTTTTCTTTTTTACTTGTGGAAATTTTTGTAGAGAGAGAATTATAAAATTAGAGAGTTTCTTACAAGGCCCTACAAATGACCTCCAAACTTTTCTAATGCCTATATGGTATGTTGGAGTGGAGGATAGAGGATCATCAAGAGAAATGGTACCCTCTAACCCTTACTATGAGGAGGATGAGACATCAGTCCATCAATCATATCAACATCCGCATGACTATGGGACATATAGTTCTGAACACACAGTAATGCTTAATGCCCAAAATCTAATTTTGATTGCCAATGGGGCATATAGATAACTAGGGAGAAACTATGGTCCTGCGAGACAAGTGCCCACAGCCAAAACCCTTCGGGGGTAGAAGGCCCATTATTTGAATATAGAGAAGATCACTAGGTGCAAGGATGCCCTAGATGACGAGCAAGCAATGCTCGTCATCAGGGGGGTCACTTGGAAAAAATGTGCCTATCACGTGAGTTCAACAGGAGGACATTTTAAATATTTGAAACTTAGAGAAATATATTTAAAGAGGGGATTTACTTATCGTATTTTGAAAAATATTTACAAATTTGAATAGAAAAGTATACATTATATTCATTCAAAAATCCACAGATAAGGGATTTTCAAAATAGGACTTGAACACAGGCAATATACTAAGTTTTCATAAAGTGACCCCCCCGAGAAGTAATGCAACACAGTAGGAACCACCAGTTGGCCAAGAGCACCTAGATATTGTGGAGGCTACGAGATAGAGCACCTACTAAAATATTTCACTAACAAGCCAGTTGAACTTTCCAGTGTACCGTCAACTTCTTTAGGATTCATTGATGTGATCCTTTCTCTAAATTCTTTAAAACATGAGGGTGAAGTGGTCCTAGTAAGGGTGATCACTAGGGCTCAATAAAAACAACAAAAAGACAAAGAAAAAGAAGGGATTTTTTTTGGAAAGGAATCCATAGCATCCAAAAAGAAATGACAAAAATCAAAGAAGAAGGGAACCATAGCAAGGGAAGATAACTTAGAGCCAAGCTTTAGCAATAGGATAAATTTTTCTTCTACATCCAGGCAGGCCTGATCAGAGACTTAGAATAGAAACAAGGGACAAAATGGGCCAGGCTACATTTGAAGATGAGAGACAAATAGAGTTCGAGGGATCTATCATAGTGGATAAAGTAAACAATACCCTCAAGTATTTACTCAAAGCTTTCGAAGCTAGAGTTACAAAAGAAACCATGTTACCACCAAAACTACAAGAATACCCTAACCCTATCCAAAATAAGGTGGATCTTGCACAAAATTAGGCTCTCATTCATGACACTCAAACCATGTTTGAGGGTGAAACCCCTTACCACACCCCACTAACAAGCATGAAGAAGCCTACGCTAGAGACAATACCGAAAATGTAAGAGACTAGAGACAATGAGTTGAGTATGAAAGCTAGATCTATTAGCAAGGATTTAATACAGCAAGTAGCAGCAACCAAACTTTGGAAGGAAGTGAGGGAATTCAAGGAGAAAGAGGGTATTTTTCATATCTCTGCACCTTTCTCAGAGATACAACTCTCACATTCTTTCACACGTGCTAAAAGCATACACACCTTCGGCATAGAAAATGAAGCTGAGTATGCATAGAGTGAAGCTAATACCTTAGCCAAATTGACATCATTTGTGGGAAAAACAAAAACGAGCACCTAGATCTTGCCTATGCCTAATTTGCATTTGGTAACACTTGAGATAAAGTATTATCAAATCTTCATGCCATACTTTTGGCTCTTGTGGGTGATTGCCACTTTACCTCTCAAGGGGTGTATACTAGAAAACTCATAGTAGCACGTGCGTTAAGAGGTATTTACAAAGTCCCTTAACTAAATTTTTCTCCCTAATAAAATAACCCTTATTTACTTTTATGAACTAACAAATTTTTTTGAAAGTTGAACTAAATAACCCTTTTTGTTAATATAATAACGTTAATTTTTTTTAATTTATCTAATTAAAATACACATTTATTTGAACTCGCATGGTACACTTATATTTTTTAAGGTGAACCCCTCAAGATTTACCATAGTATATTTTCTTAAGGCTAAATTGGAAATGTGGAAGCAAATCTCTAAGATGTTGCAACTGAATGGGGTGTCTGAATGAAGAAGGCAAAATGTTGATAAACACTGTTATGGAGGGGTCACTGACTCAGTCCAGAAAGTATCTCTTAACACTAGTCCTGTAAAAAAATAGTCATTTTAGTGGCTTTTGGACACTTTTGTAAAAAAATGATTACTCTCTAATCATAATATTTTAGGAAAATTCCTTTCAGGAATACATTCCCAACAGTAAAGAAGAGTTGAAAAAAATGAAACAGAGGAAGCAATGAGCATATTTTTATAAGAATTCCGACCAAACATATGAGACTTTCTATCAAAACGCTTACATTTTTAGTAAATTCTCTTAAAAGTGCATAAAATATTTTCAAACCAGACCAAAAAAATCTCTAAAAATTGATTGGTATGTATCTAATGAATTTTAAGCTCATTATGAAGGCCACATAAGAACTGCCAACTTTTACATAGCCCCAAGTCTTGTTACTTAACCTTGTTTTTAATAATAATTATAAAATTTTAGAAAGTAAAAATTTTATTTTTTATTATTTTTGGCTCAGAATGGCTCCATCCATTGGCATATGCATATAGAGCATACATGCAAAGTTTCAAAAAGTTGAACCTTTCTATACAAAAATTATTAAAGGAATACTAAAAAATTTCATGAGCCACTTTAATGGCTTAAGCCAATTTAGTGGCTAATTACAAGAGTAGTGTTAACATGGTTAATCAATATGAGTGAAAAGAAAAGGATAGGGCAACGCCTCTCTACCTATTAAAATGGGAGACACTAAAACCATGGCTGTGCTAGACACAGGAGCTACAACCATCATTTATATTAAAGCTATGTGGCAAAAATACGGAGGCCATGCGTTACTCAAAACAACTTAGGTATGCAAAAATTAAGTGATTTGAATTTTCAGGGTTAGTTTTGACAAACGATAAGCTAGATTCTGCCATTCTCCATTATTGTTTTAGTTGTAGTACTCAAACAAGAAGTCCAATCACTATGGTCTTTGGTTGGTTGGGGTGTTAAGTAGAGCATGTACAACACATTGGTCATATCACATGTCAAAAATGAGGTGAGGAAGGTGGAGATTATCAAAAATTCATTTTTTAATCTTTATGCTCCTATTTGAAAAGTGATTTTCCCATCTTGAAGCCCTTCCTCTCTACAATACTAATCAATTATTAGAATGTGAAAATGATGATTAAATCAGCTCAGGACCCAAAAAATGTGCAAGAAAAATGTCATTTTTTATACTTTCTTAGTGATAACTTGAGCTCAAATGATGATTTTTCACTTTTGAAAGGTTTGGGTGATGATTGAGAGTATATACAATAACTCTATCTAGCTAGATGTCACAAATCACTTCTCCTACTCCCAAAGATCAAAAATGCATTTTTGATCGCAAGAGGAGGTTTCAGCACTTTGATTATTTCGATGTGTTGTACTATGTATCTAGAAGCTATATTTGAAGTCTTTTCAATAATGGAGTTTGTTAAGGTCAAAAATTACTTGGAAATGATGAAATCTGAGTCCAAATGCCTTCAACTTTGGGTGTGCATGTAGGAGATGATCAAAAATGTGTTTTTGATCACTTCCCATCAAAAATGTGATTTTTCAAAGTTGATGATTGTTGATGGTGTATCTAGGATGCTTGTATAGCATACCACTTTAACAAAATTCAATTCGGACTATTTTAGAGCTTTCAAATGCACAAATACACAAATAAATAGTCAAAAACACACTTTTGGCCTAAGTGGGCAAATGATGTCCAACCATTGGTTCAGCGGGTGTGCTACTTACCCTACTCTTAGTACACAAGTCTATCTACAAAAAACAAAGCAAAAAGATAAAAGAAACAATAAAAATTCTAAAATGTATGTAAATGGGAAGTTGCACATCAAGGATAAAATTAATGCAAACACCCAAATCAACTCTCAATATACAATCAAATACCCTAAAAAAAGGACCTATTAGGTAGGTCCTCACCCTTGGCTATCCTCGAGAGCCTTGGATCCCCATTCCAACCTCTTAACTACACTAAAATGGTAAAGTGATGGATGATCCGATCTTTTCTAATGAACACCAAGTGTGCTCAAGGTGGATTCTCTAGTATAAGTCCACTTCCTTAGCAACGGCACCATTGTTAGTGGATCACCATGACAAATGACATAACATAGCTTGCAAGCACTAATATAAAAATATCAATTTTAGGGAATTGACCGAACTAGTGTACAAATACTATGTGTGCTTGTCAAGCTACACAGAATCAACACCTACACTCTAAGGGATGTGACACTTGCATTGGGTGCATCTCAGATTGGGGGGGGGGGGGTCAATCAATGTATATATAACATAGCATGTTAGGCTAGGGAGGGGTATTTATTTAATAGGTCAACTTATATGGTGTATACATCTAAGACCAGATTTTAAAAATAGGCCTTTAATGTAAAATATTTTTGTATACCTTCATAGGGGGTCAAAAATTGAAATTAGAATACGTATACATACAAGACGGGTGTAAACACTTATCCAAAATCATGTAAAAATGAAGAAATATGGGTATTTTTTATATATACTTGCTTGCACATTCTATATAGGGTTTATAAAGAGTGACCTCCTCAAGGACACATCAAACACAAACACATTGGAAAGTAAGCATGCATTGAGCATAAACTAACCCTAGTATGCTAAATTGAGTGAAAACTTGAGCGTTTGAAGAGGTAGATTCACTTCTTGGACTAAGAAAACATCAAGGAACATGGGCCTAAGCACTTAAACACTTATTTATAATCTAGAAAAAAAAAATTGTTTGATATTGACCCACACCAAAAATGGAAATAAGTGCTACGTACAAGGCCATTAAAAATGCTTATTCAATCACTTAAACACATTGAAACACTTTTAAAACACTCATTAATCACCCAAATACACACATTCAACCTAAGGAGAAATTTTTTACAAATTGCTCGGCCTATGAACTGTCTGGCTCATTCCAAATTAGATTTATGTAGGAATGGTACACATGAAGCATCACTTAGACTATTAGTTAAGTGTAGGTAGCTTTTGAGTTAAAATAAATGCTATTGGTGGAAGATCCCACATTTGATCTCCACTACTCTTGTAAAAAGTAGATGTGATGCTATTAGTGGAGGAAGTCACTTTAACCCTCCACCACTCTTGTAACTCAAGCCCATGCATGTATACTATTGGCAGAGACTCTCTCATACCTTGACTATTTAATCAGCTATTAAAAATGATCCCTTGTGCCAATAATATAGTACACATGCATGGGCTTGAGTTCCAAGAGTGGTGGATGATTAAAGTGACTTCCGCTACCAATAGCTTCACATGTACTTTTTACAAGAGTGGTGGAAATCAAATGTGGGATCTTCCACCAATAGCATTTATTTTAACTCAAAAGCTACATATAGTTAACTAATAGTATAAGTGATGCTTCATGTGTACCATTCCTACATAAATCTAATTTGGAATAAGTCAGATAGTTTGTAGGTCGGATAATTCGCAATACAAAACAAGATTTTTTATCATTTTACAACAGAAACCAATAAACAAAAGACATAAAAATAAAGCTTGGAACAATTCTACTGCTTATGATTCATCAATGGAGTGGATAGATAGATTGACAAGATTGGCTAGATTAACAAGGTGGAGAAAAGTGTGGTATTTATAAAAATATCTCAAGAAGAGATAAAGGTGAAAAAAATTTATAATAAAATAGTTAATATATATGAATGGTATGTCTCCAATGGTTATATTCTAACGGCTAGTACCATGTAGCATCCTCTGATTGGTCACATGTGTGTCCAACGATAATATTCAGGTGATATATAAAAATTTTAGGGGATCATTTTTGTTAATTTACAAATCTCCATAAACACTCATATCATCCTCTCCATTAAACCTACATTCATCCCCTACATTTACTCTCTCTACTTCCTACATTCCTTCCACATTGCCTTTTGTAGGCCATTGGTCACATGTTGTTATGCATTTTTTAGAAATGATTTTTTTGCTAGCAGGTCATGCATTGGTACACATGTGCATGTAGATACAGTGTGTTGCCATTCTTTTTGTGGACAGAATAAGCCTAACCCCAGTTTTGGTAGGCAGTGTTCAATTTTGGTTGACTTTTTGTTAGCAATACCAGTTGTTTTTTCCAAAAGAAGATTGAATGAGCGGTCGATGGTTTGCTTGAGGATGGGATATGTGTGGGCAATAAGGCTCAATGCAGTGGAGATGAAGGGTGCATGCTTTGAAAGCACTCAATTTGGACAAAAATGAATTTTTTGTGAAGTGGACAGGCTTGCAGAGAGCAGTATTGGAGGCCAATTACCGGACAACAGGGGACTTGGATCAAGGTGAACAAGGGCTTGGGAATGTAGTACAAGATTCCAAAAATAGGGCTATATGGTTGAATTTTCAATTGGTGGCCCGAGCAGTAAGATATCAAGCTCCAAAGTTGGAAGGAAGTGAGATATGCACAGCAACAGTGCGGGAAGGCTATTTTTTACTCCATTTTTCTCACAATTGGAGAGGTCGGTTGGAGGCGGAGGAAAAAAAAAAATGTCCCCAAGGATGTTGGCAAGAAGTTTATCAACTCACATCTTGGGTTGGGTGCTCCAATTGCAAGATGCAGGGCCACCGAAAGTGCTGAAAAAGGAGGTCCAACTTGTGAAATTCTTTGAAAAAACTAAGTGTTGGAGAATTTTTTGAGAAGGCTTGTGAGGCTTAGAAAGCCATGAGATAAATCCCACATTGTGAAAAATGTACGTGGGCTGCGGCATATATAAGGCACAATGAAGATAAGCTTCTATTCTCTCCTCTCTATAGAGAGAGAGAGACACCTTATACTCCTCGTGGCTATGGCGGGTCGCGGTTGTTGCTGTGTGCCATTCTTGTCCGTCCGGAGGATGTTGGTGTTGGTGTTGCTGCGGCTGCTGCTGTCAGTTATGCCGGTGATGGTGTTGGATTGGGACCTCGTGTGCCCTACTGTGTGACAGTGCAGTTCCATATCCGAGCTTGGTCGCTTGGCGGTGATGATGATGATGTGGTAGCTTTGGCTTAGAGACTTACTTGGAGGTGTTCACACTTAAGGAGGGGGAGCCCTTAGAGCTAGGGCCCGCCTTTGATGCTGCCCCCAAAATAAGAGTGGTTTCCCGTTATGGTGTCCCTTCTCCTTCAAGACACCGAAAAGAAGTCGTTCCCACATGAAAAAAGCAGACGTCCAGAAAAGCGGTTTCTTCAAAAGCAAGCATGTAAATAAAAATAATGTAATAATAACTCAAAATCAAGTTAAAAAAATCAAATTGCTTTTAGTTTGTAAAAGCAAGAGCATATATAAGGGAGGCCAAGGCCAGTTGTGGAGACATCACTTGCTGAGCATTGGAGATCAACAGCAAGGATCAAGGATCAAGCCGCGAGTCAAGCATTGAGACCGAGACTCAAGGAGTGAGACCTGGAGTCAATCTTTGAGAGAGGATTGATCAGGCTAGTGTTCGAGAGCAGTTTAGAAGGCTGCAGGAATCGTTTGATAAAATCAGCAATTTTTCTGAGATGTGAGTAGCTGGCTGGCGTGTATAGAGTGCCCTGTTCACAGTGGTATGCTTAGATTTTGCAGAATTGTCACCAGTCATGGAATCGTCTCTGAGATATGGAATTGTTTGGTCCAATCTGCACCTTGTTTTGAAGCTCTTGACCTGTACTACAACCCTGGCTTGGCAAATTTGTGTTTTGAATTTTTATGTGATTGTGGAATCGTTTTAAAAGCAGACAATTCCATGCAGATAGAACTTTTTTGGGAGTGCAGAATGCAGCAATTTGACCACCAATCGTGCTATCAAAGGACCAGGGACTTGCCCAACACGTAAGCACACCCCTACGCAATGCGCAAGGCTCTTGTGGGGATGGTTCTACCCGCTAAGAACACACAAAACTTCCAATTTACTTGGGCGTAAGCATTGCTTGTTCCGCTAGTAGGACACACGACCACGAGAGTTGAGTCACTCAAGCACTCAACACCACTATCTAACCAAATCAACCACTAGCCATGAAAGGCCTTGGCTTGTAGCCGGCAATATAAGCAATAAAGATGTGTTTCCCCTTTATGGGAAAACCTTACCTCTCCCGCACTTGTACCTAGCTTGCACAAACCCACATTAGCAAAAACACTTTAATGTTAGTTAAAAGGTTAGTGATGTTAGCAATGGTGTTAGTGTATGCTCGGTCTACACTACTACTCAATGCAATGCAATGCAAAACAACAACTTAACAAAAATCATGAAACGAAAAGAAAGATTAAAGAAAGCTTGAAACAATATGAAATGAAAACAATGCGGGAGTAGCTCAACCGCTCAAAGGGGTGTGTGAGGGTTTGTGAGAACCAACAACTCAATGCGTAGATGAAATGTTTATGGCGCCCATTGACCTTGAGATCGCACACTCAATCCAATGTCTGTTAGCCTTGAAATCGCACACCCAATCTAATGCCTTATCCTATCCAAAGGTTTAGCAACCTAAGGAGCTTACTAATAGTGGCAAATAAAACAAGTGGCACTCAACTAACCTAGGTTATCGTCCCCGACAGCGGTGCCAATGAAGAACGGTGTTCTCTACCTTTGCACCTTAGTGGTAAATCATAGCCACACTCGTCAACAATAGTGTATGGAAAACATTAATTCAATCCAAGGACTAGACCCGGTTAGTGCATGGAAGCTTATCCCTTGCGGGAGAGTCATCACATGTTCAATAACCACAATGGCTACTCAATCATATTACCTAGACGCTTTCTCTCTCAATCCCACCCACACTTACACACACACACACTAAGAGTGCCAATAATGTAGCTAAGCCTTCTCAAGCAAGCCCACATTAATAAGCAATCTCATATGCTCTCACAAACCCAACAAACAATGATTAAATAGCACTAATCCCTTACCCACAAGCTAATGTATGCTACCCTTAAGATCAAGCAAGCAACAAACTTGTCATTCATCAAACCCACAATCCCATAGGGGAGTGCTATCCAAGATTCTCATTGCCATGGAAAAGGCAAGAGCAAAGCTACAATGGATGCCTCTTTAAATCATACACACACACTTGCTTAATCAAGGAAAAGTGCTAAGCATTCAACTAAGCATAAAGCTTAACCTACTTCAATGGAAGAGAGTAAGAGGGAGACATATAATCATCTTCATTAGCAATGGAGCCATAGCTCAATAGTAATTACAAGAGGGAGAGAGGTGAAAGCTATGGAGAGCTTGAATAGCTTAAGCTTCTTCTCTAGCTTCTCACAATAAGATAATAGAGAGTGAAACCTCATCTCTTCTAAAAGATGATTTATATAGGAAAATGACAAAATTGTTCACATGTGGGCGCTCGGACACTTACTTACATAAGTGGGATTTAGTTACAGCTTGGAACTCATTAACGAGCCCATAATTAATACGACCCCGTTTCGGCTAAAATCTCATGATAAACTAGTACAATTCTTAAAGAAAATAATTACAACAGCTTTCGGCTTAATTCTCGTAATCTGGCTTGTCAAAACCGCAGAAGTCTTTAGTCTTTAGTCGCCTATTCCTTGCCGGAACAAGCATCTATAGTATGCACACATACCTATAAAGCTTCTTAATTCATGTAGATTTCTTGGTATAGGCCATGCTTTTATTACCTCTAACTTTTCAGGGTCCATTCGGATCCCTGCTTGAGAATTAATATGACCTAGGTATTGAATCTCTTTTAAGAAAAATTCATTTTTCTTTTGATTAATGTAAAGCTTATTATCTCTCAAAACTTGAAATATTACCTTAAGATGCTGCTTGTGTTCTTCTATGGTCTTGGAGTAGATGATAATGTCGTCGAAGAACACTCCCGTGAATCTTTGATGAGGTATAAAGAGCTTCTCCATCATGTGATTAAATGTGGCTGGTGCATTAGTAAGGTCAAATGGAATTACTAGATATTCATATAGGCCAAATGTGGTGCAAAAGGCCGTCTTGTGAATATCTTTTGCGTAGGTAGGAAGGATAACTAGCATATTCAAGGTATATCATGTGCAAGCTATATTCCTGTCGTTTTTTTGCTCCGATTGGCTATGTCGTGCATTGGTATCTAGCTAGTTACAAGTGTATTTGTTGTTTTAGAGGCGGGGTGCAGTTTTAGAATCGTATGCGTTTTCTTATTATATTTGGGAGCATAAGGATTAATTAAAATCCTTAATGTAGGTAGCCTTTTTTAGAGTAGTGGGTAATGGTATAGGCAGAGGTCATACGATCTTTTTAATAAGCCATAACTTGAACATGAAATGAAGAAGGATTGGGATACCATTTATGCCATAATGGAGATGTATAAGGGTGTGGAACAGGAAAAAATTGGGCAGAAGAATTTGCTAGGAAATGTACTAAACCAGGAACTACTCATTGAGAATGATGTTGTAGTGACATAGGAGGAGGAGAAGCAGGAACAACTTGATTTGATGATTAGAGACTTGTTGACAACAGAAACATATGCAAGTGGCAAGATAATAAACAAAGAGGAGAGTGAAGATGTTCTGAAGGAGGTCTTGAAAGATCACCCTGCAGAGGATAATATTCTGGGGGATTGAAGACATAAAATTTTGATAACATAAAAATTTTGAAATTTTGGGAATGGGATAATGCTTAATAATTTTTTGCAAAGTATGTTGTGTAAGTTGGATTAAATTTCGGCCACTAAACTTTGCATTGCAAAAGGTTGTTAGTACTCAGTTTTTGAAAAAATCAAGGTAATTTTGTGGGTTCAAGTTTACAATTTTTTGGCAAAAAAATTAACCACCGGGTGTGCCAGTATTAAGGGCAAAATAGACACCTAGGTTATTTAATATTTAGATGTTTTCTTTTAAACCTTATTCATGTTTTGTGATATGAAGAGGTACCTTTCATAAGTTGTACCCATTTTGTATTAAAAGGATCTCGTGCCTTATTGTAAGTGAATGCTAATAGAAGAAACATAGAGATGTTCTCTGTTTTTGCACATAGATGTGTTTTCTATCTTGATAAAGTACATAATCTGTCTTGGTATTTAAGTATCTGTCTTTAATCTGAAGTAAATAAACATGTTCTATGTTGTTTCTATTTAATTTAAAGTGTGTGAGAGCAGTAATAAAGGGTATTGATGAAGACAAATTGGTTAATTTGCAAAATGTTTGGAACCCTAATCTATGTAGCATTTGGGGCTAGAGTTTTATCCCTAAACATATACTCCTTGAAGTTAGACTCGGACATTGGTAGTGTCCTCTTCCTCCTCCAATTTGTCGCTCATTGAAGACCAAGATGCCTTAAGCACTTGTCTCAGTTCTTACAACAATGCTTTCGTTCCACCTTCATCATCATGAAGCTAGTTCAATCTTGGCAGAGTGAGTGGAAGCTTTTGATTTAGGATTCACTTTCTGCCTCTTCTTCTTTTTGGGGTTCTCATTTTCCTTTTCATTCACTTTTTGCACTAGTTGGAAGCAGTATCACCATTTTATTGCATCATTGGCACAATCTTTAGCTCGCACCACATAGTATGGGTATTCATTTTTTACAAAAAAGTTTGGAGGTGCGACAAAGTGTTTTTTATCCACATCTTCCAGCTCTTTTTGTTCCTACTACTTCTTCTCTTTGATAGACTGCTTACAGAGTTTTTGGTGACTCTTGCAAAAAAATTGTGTAGGTTTGTCAGGTGAGACATTTAGCAAGACTTCTCTTTCCTTCAACAGCAGTCACAACAGTCAAATCTTGCTGAATTCTTCTTCCGAGAATATGTCATCACCATCTGGCGCCATGTCTCCTTGTTGAATAAATGCATTTTCTTCCTAATGTTGGTTATTC
This sequence comes from Polystichum acrostichoides, assembly GCA_025802375.1. NCBI lineage: Eukaryota > Viridiplantae > Streptophyta > Polypodiopsida > Polypodiales > Dryopteridaceae > Polystichum > Polystichum acrostichoides. The sequence continues at coordinate 20,395 of JAOYMV010445542.1, forward strand.
TCCCTTTTTGACCCTAAAATTGGTATGATCATATGTATAGAAATGATTTCATATTCAAAAATTTATCTATTTGGGCACACGCAAACAAAGTGATCAGGGCATAGGCATGGAGCCATTCCTAAGTGTCTAATTATTTCTCTCCAAAGGGCAATGGAACATACTCCTTATCCATCACACTCCTATCAATGACCACATACTTACGAAGTTGCTTTGTCAAATTATTCCATAAATATTTGAATATATGAGGATTCTTCAATACTTGGGTATAATTTGTATACAATTCATTATTCAGATCAAATAATGCAACTTACATAGCTTGTACATTCTAGTCACTATAGCATAAGACCATTTCCATGCAAAAAGGACCAAGTTGCATGAAATCACGATTTGGTGCCACTGCCCCACCAAGTAACTTCTTATCCTGTATATACCTGACTCCTAGAGTATACTTACCAAGGCGTGATTTAATTGGAGCATTAGAGTTCAAAATAAGGGCTTGAAAGTTTCTTGTCCATGTCATATTCTCTCAGAAACTTATCTCTTTGACTTACATTCCAACCGCAAATGCATATCTAGCTTGACCTAAGTCTAAGGAAAAGGGTTGTGTTATTTTGATGCTCAAAAGGCCACTTGGAACCAAATCGCAATTTGGTGTATCTTGCTTCATTTTGACAAAGTAGATTGCATTATCTGTATATACCTAGGCTAGAGAGCACAACCTCCAAGGCCCAACTATTTGGATCACCAAAACTCCAGTAGAGGGCATGATAGGCTTTTGATTACAACAATGTTGGTTCAAATGTGACTTCATAAGTTCTTATTCCCAGTTGTAGATGTGGGTGGTAGCAAGGCTAGGTGGTCAAAAAGGTGATGTCCTTGACATTGCTTTATTAACACCATTATAATTTGAAAAGAAATTGAGAAAGAGTGATAACTAATATAAATAGAAGTATCCTTCTAAATTCAAATAACTGAAAACATGCCCCACCCCATGTCTTGTAACTCCCGACTGATCATGGGCCCTTCTCTCTCTCTCCCTTTATATTGTCTCTCTCTCTCTCCCTTCGTTTGTGACCTATAGGAGCTCTGTGGGTAAGTTCTCTCTCCCTCTATGTGTGTAAGATCTCTCTCTCTCTCTCTCTCTCTCTCTCTCTCTCTCTCTTCTTGATTCCCCCTCTAGGTCAAGGTTTGCCTATGTTATTATCCTTGCCATGGGTAAGATGCTTACGCTCCTCAAAATTCTTTTCAATAAAGGTGGTGGAAATAGGGTTCTTCCAAATAGCACAAATGTACAAAATTGATTGCAATATCAAATGTGAGACTTGTGGGTGTGCACCAATTCTTGAGCAGACCGCACAAAGCTTGTTGTCTTTGTTGGTGTAATCTGGACCTTTGGAATGGAATCTGGATGAATCCCATGTTTCCACTCTCCTACTGAATTGACTTACCAGACTAGCCGCTATTACGTGGTTGTCCACGACCTCGACTGCCAGAGAGATGAATTCCTCAATCTCTTAAATTGAGAAGGTGGTGGTGGGGTTGTTCTACACCTCAGAGATAAGATTAACCAGTCTGTCCACAATACCCGTATATGGAAAAGCTCATCATCTTGTGCATTGCAATGCATGGTGTGTGTGAGGGTGCAGGGCTCTGTAGCTTGATTTTTTGCTCCCAAATCTGCATGCAAAGCTTCTTGTGCACCATAGTCGCTTACCTAGAATGTCTTGTGAAATATAGAGTGGGTCAGCTGTGGTAATACTCCCACTCCCCGTGTGGTGTCAGCTGGTTCTCTTCCCCTCTCCTTGCTATGATGACAAAAGTGATGGTGATGATGGAGATGGTGACGAGGGGGCGTTGTGAAGTGCTAAGTGAAGATAGATAGACAAGTGAGTACGAGAGAATGAGAGAGACACACACTCGAATGTGTGTGTATGTGCACAATGTATATGTTCAAGTGCTATACACAATGTAGATATGAAGTGAACTTGAACCTTGATTTATAACTAGGAAAATGACTAGCTTTATATACAAAGAGCTAGGGAATATAGTTGTTGGGGAATAACCCATTATTAGATGAAGATAACTAGTTGCTTAGGGAATCTCCTGTTATTAGAAGTGGCTTTAGAAGTGGCTTTAGACGTGGCTGTTAGAACTAGCCGTTGGAAGATTCCTTCATTCAAATGTTCACATTGGGACATGTTCACACACATCCCCCCTCAAGGTGAGCATTTGCATATAGTTCCCCCCTTAAATGAGCACCGGGAGAAGTAACCAGCCCAAGTGCCTGGCATGATAAGAAGAGTTTGTTGTGGGGCACAGGCTTTGTAAAGAAGTCAGCCCAATTTTCTGCAGTAGTTGGATTCTACTAACTCCCTAATGAAATGATAGCATATATTGATATGCTTTTGCTTGCTTGAGAGAGTAGGGGCTGAAGTCAATGCTATAGTTGACTGATTATCACAATACATAGTGATAGGGCCAGGGTGAAGAGGGAAAGGAACACACATCTCAGCTAGGAGTTGGGTGAGCCACAAACCTTCGCGTGCAGCTAGGATTGCCACGATGTATTTTGCTTCTGTTGATGACAAGGACACTGAAATTTGTCGCTTGGATGTCCAAGAAATTGCTCCACCAGCTAGTGTAAAGACATAGCCAGTCGTTGAGTGCATTTGGGGGTCTTGACCTCCCCAATCAGCATCCGTGTAGGCCTTCAACTCTAAGGGAGTGTTGTCGACGCGCTTGTAGTAGGTGAGGCACATGTCCTATGTGCCGTTGAGGTACCTGAGTGAACGCTTTGCTTGTATCCCATAAACTTTTCTAGGGGCTGGAAGTGCCCTAGATAATATGTGACCTGTTTAAAGCACAAATCAAATCTTGTGCAGGTTATGAGATACCTTATTTGTCCAAGGATAGAATCATAGGGCAAATCGTCCATGAAGAGGATATCAGCTTCTATGAGAGGATGAAATTCGGGGGCGAGCTTAGTGTTGAGGATGAGGGGAGTATTCACCAGTGCTGAATCTTGCATGTTGTATCTACGCAAGATCTCTTGAATGTATTTTTTCTGTGATAGTTTAATATATCTACCATAGATATCTCTTATGACATGAATACCAAGAAAGTATGTAAGAGGGCCATTATCAGTGATAGGAAATTCTTCTTTGAACATACTTTTAGTAATATGAATCATATATTCAGAATCTGCTAGTATGGGTATGTCATCCACATATACTCCTATGATAGCAAAGCCTTCAGAAGAGTGAAGAGTATAAACATTACCATCAGTGACTCAGGCGCTGCCAGCCCCAGCCCATGAGAAGATTGTGGACCCTCTTATACCATTGCCTTGGCGACTGCTTTAGGCCATAAATTGGCCTCTTGAGCTTGCAAATGTACTCCAGAAATTCAGCATGCCAAAAACGTCAAGGGGGTTGCTCCATGTAGATCTCCTCTTCGAGATCGCCATGAAGGAAGGCGGTCTTGACATCGATGTGGTGAAGAGGGAGATCATAGTATGCTGCCATAGCAACTATGATGCGAAAGGATGTCATGCCGAGTACGGGAGAGAAGGTGTCGGAGTAGTTGATCCCATACTTTTGCGAGAAACCTCTTGCTACGAGGCGTGCCTTGAAGCGATCCACTGCTCTGTCGGGCTTTAGCTTCTTTTTTAAGAGCCATTTGCATGACACTATATTGTGATTGGTGGGACGCAGTACTAGTTCCGATGTGCCTGCAGGCTCATGGGTTGCCATCTCTTCGACCATCGCGCTTTCCCAGTGCTTAGACTCGGGCAAATTTATCGCTTCTTCGAGGCTCGGGCCTATGGAGTCCTCAAGCACTGGCGGTGGGTATCGAGTGACCTTCTCAGCATTTACAAAGGACGATGAGCTAGTTCATGTGGTTGATGAATTTGCTCTGGATGGGGTTGTTCATAGCCGATGGATGTTTTTCCTAAAGAGATTCACTCAAAGGATTTGTTCGTTAAAGAGCTAGTCCTGAAGGTAGTATTGCAGTGGGATGGCTTATTCAAGAATCACCTATATATATAACTGAATTTCTCAGTACATCTGATCCTGATATGCCAAGATTATGGACACAAGAAGAAGACCCTTTTTGATGGGACATGTGTGTCCCATGATTATGCACTTTTTTCATGAATTGAAGTGATGGCTATGTTCCTTATGCCTTGTAGAGTCCAAATATGCAAAAATATCACAAGTTGGATGCACAGATGATGGGGCTAAGCCATTCTAGTGAATTTCAAAGTTTTAGAGTAAACTGCTTGGAATTTGACAATTATGATAGTATTTCATGATGTGAATGCATATTTAGAATGAGTGCAAGGTGTAGAATGCAACCATGAAGTCAAATGCAGATTTTGATGAAAATTGATGGGACACGCGTGTCCCATTTAGCCTGCAAATTTGAAGATTTTGACCATATGGTTAGCTTCAGCTTGTCATGTACATGCTAAATATGCTTTTAGATGTCAAAATGGATGCATGGTTCACGAGCCTACAAAGTCAATTGTCAGTTTCTGTGCATTTTGATGGGGCACACGTGTCCCATGAATAATACTAAATTGTGACTTCTGAGCTTTGTAGCATGTGGGGCTTGTCTCCTAGATCACAGATATGCAAAAATATTCAGATTTGGACAATGTTTGACCTGTCAAATGCATGGGGAACTCTTTTCTTGTCTGAATGCAAAATTGATGATTTTGGTGTCCAAAAGAGCTCAAATTTTGGTATGAAGCTAGATCTGGAATGTACACAACATGGGGAAGCTAATCATGCAGGTTTGATTGATTTCTAACCAGTTTTGATGGGACACACGTGTCCCATGCATCTGGTGATAGAAAAACAAATTTGCAATTTTGATGCATGCAGGTTGTGGGAAATGTTCTCCTCTTTCCACTGATATCTTGAAATCCCAAAATGGACAAGTTTTGACCCCCCAAATGATTGATTTAGT
>JAOYMV010445543.1:0-13534 GCA_025802375.1 Polystichum acrostichoides
GGCGTTGCATAGGCAATTTGAAGTCCTTCAGATCCTACTAGATTATGAATGTACATGATTCATGCTACTTGTTTATATGCAAACCATTCACTCATTTATTCCCCTAGACGTATCAAAAATACAAATTTACTTGAACATATTACATCTCTATGGTGGAATTGGCGACCAACAAAATAACAAAGATTGGGACTTTAATAGGGCCGGTTAAGTTCAAGTTGGGTAATATACCTATGCATGTTGATTTCCAATATCTTCCGCTAGGTTTGTACATGGGATGGATTGGTTAATTTTGAACATAGCGGACCTCAAATGTAGAAGATGGGATTTTAACCTTTACATGTTTGAAATGAAGGGAGGCCACAATTATGGGAATTGTGGAAGATTGAAGTTATAACTAGTGACCCCATAGTCAAATTGCTCAAAGGGATCAAGGATATATAGATGATTTATGCAATTAAACCAAATCCTTTAGGCAAGGACTCCATAGGGTCTAGAGTGGCCCTTTGAATATGATGATGTATTTTCTAAAGACCTTTTTGAGTCTTTGTATACATGCAATGTGAATTATGTTATAAAACTATTACAAGGACCTCAACCAACTATCAAAAGAACTTATAAGGTGTCTTCTAAAATCTATCAAGTTAAAGGAGAAACATAGCCAACTCCTTGATCGAAACATCATTTTTTGTAGCATATCTCCATGGACCTTTCCCATGCTATTTAACAAGACAAAGGAGAGTACACTCAAATTATGCATTGTTGTCAAGAGGACGTATAAGGTTTCTATTTTAGAATCAATCAAGTTAAAGGAGTAACATAATGACCAACTTCTTGACTAGGATTTCATTCACCTAGTGTATCTCCACAAAGCACTCCCATGATTTTATATCAAGAAGAAGGATAGTAGACTTAGATTATGCATTGACTATTGTGGACTCAATTAGATAATCATAAAGAATAAATATCCAATCCGAAGGATTGCAAAGATATTATTAGATAGGTTATGGGGCAATTATATCTTCCAAGATTGACTTAAAGTGTGGATATTACCAAATGAAGATTTAAGATATACCCAAGACAAGATTCAACATATGTTATGAACTTATAATGATGCCTTTTGAATGTACTAATCTTACTATTACTTTTAATCAACTTATATGGTTCTGTTTTGCACCTTAATAACTTCATGTTGGTATCATCCGATGATTTTTTTTTTCCCTTGAAGAATGAAGCAAAACATGAAATCCACTTTCAATTTACACAAGAACAAACTCTAAGCAAAAGTAAATGTACCTTCTGTAAAGATAAGTTTAAACACGTTGACTTTATTGTTACAAAGGACATTGTTGTATCCCACAAAAATCAAAGCTATTGTCTATCGGTAGCAGGGGCCTTGAGCCAAGTCAATTGAAGAACTATGAGGGATTTCTTGGTCTTACTAGGTGGTACCAAATTTTCATTGTGGGTTATGTTAAATTTCCTTCACTACTTATTGTTATACTTAAGAATTGAACTGTGTTGATGAAGCCCTCTATTTGTACAGCATATGCTAGTGTGCTAGCCATTGGGGGTGTCCTTACTAAGGTGGGATAACCGCTAGCATTTGAATGAATTGTGTTGATGAAGCCCTTTATTGGTACTACATATGTTAGTGTGCTAGCCATTGGGGGTTTCCTTACTAAGGTGGGATAACCCCTAGCATTTGAATCAAGGAAGCTACACCCTTATGAGTTGAATTATCGCACTCATGTCCTCAAGCTAGTTGTAGTTGTCCCCATGATTTAAGGATCTGGAGACATTATTTACTATGATGCCTTATTTCAGTTGTGGACATACCATAAAAGTTGGAAATGGATCTTTACACAATAATATTTGAATATTTGTTAGTGGCGGTGAAAGAAATCAATACATGAATACAATTTTATGGTTGAATATTGCTATGGTAATGAATATTCTATTGCCAAAGCTTTGATTAGGAAGAGTAGGTTAAATGTAAAGCTATGGCGAGATGATGTGAAGGCATAGTGGCCATTGATAGGTATTTTAGGAGGATTTGCACATTCCTATCTACAAAAGCCTTTCAATCAAAAATTGTATTTTTGATGATGAAGTTTCATTTAGATATTGATATTTTCTATTTTAGAAAACACTTTGCATAGGAAACTACAAAAACACATGTATTTAGTGAGGCCCATGACATACCTATTGTACAATACTTAGGGTATACCAAGACTTGCAAGGTGCTACAACAAAGTTTTTATTGATGAGGCATGAAAGCAATGTATTGCAAAAATCATTCTCTTTGTGTGCATGCACACATGCCTACACTTGTTGATCATCTTAAGAAAGCAAGGAAGAGATGGTGTGTGGGTGTGCACTTGTATAGAGAGAGAAAGGGGGGGGACTAGAAATAGAAAAATAGAGAGTGAGAGATGGCAAGAGAGAGGGAGAGAGGTGGACATATATAGAGAGAGAGGGGGGGAGAGAGAGAGAGGAGGTGGACATAGTAAAGGGGGAGAGAGAGAGAGAGACTGAGACATAGAGAGAGAGAGGGACTACAATACATTAAAGGAATTGGATAGGGGACAAAATGAGAGATAGACCTAGGGAAAAAATGTTTTTTTTTGCCCAAAAAGGTGAGGCTTGAAGAAAGAGGAGAGAATATCTTGATGGGCGTCAACATTTTGATGTAAGAAAGTGTACCCCTGGCAACCAATTAAGTGGCTAAAATTTTGTAATCATTGATGGTGTGTGAGTAAGGAGCGTGCTTGAAATGATTATTATATGGTATTTTGGTAGGTAAATTTGTGGAATAAAAGTTTTCATAAAATGATGACATATATTTTATGGTCTCTTATGGTGAATTTTTTTTGAAGTTGCTTAGCTTTTTCTCACTCTTATTTTGGTATGTAAATTTGGTCTATGATATCAAATCCTTTACTATGAAATGGAGGCTCCTTTAGTTGATACATAGCCAAAAAGTAGTGCTCCCTTAAACTTAGGTGGGTGTCCACGATGTTAGGTGCTTGGCTTATCATTGGTAGATGTTGATTCTAAATGTCAGCGAGGTGAATTCTTTTGAGGCTTGGACTTATAGAGGGAAACAAAGTGTCCTTGTGTGTCCACATTGGTGTGCAATGGCAAGCTTGGATACATGGAATTTAGATTATCCTTGTTTGTAGCTAGAACGGGTGGAAGGATGGCCTTTTTGTCGTCAAGGAATTTGGTGATCTCTCATATTTCTCATGTAGGTGCTATAGTAGTCCCTCTCTTACTAATGTCTAATGTAGTCATAGATGATTGCAGTTATAGTTGTAGATCATATGCTAGATTTTGACAGTTGTATTCATTTTGCACTTGTATTATAGCTTGGGAGTTATGTAGTTTACAAGCAAATGCAAATGGGTTTCTAAAGAAAATTAAAATGTAGGAGGCATGGACTTCAAATAAATGCATATCAGTTTATACCTATTGCATTTCATTGTCGTCCTTTTGTTTCCTCGCTTATGGATAACACTAGTCAATTGGTTGCATTTGGGTCAGTCTATTTGTAGTACAACATTCTAACTAGCTTTGGGGAGGACATAATGGAGCCTCTAGTGGAGAGTTACAAAAGTTGTTTATTTTTGTTAGGACCGACCATTGGGCTCTCTCCGGACGGTTGAGTGTGAACGCGGGCTAGGGTATTTGTATAAAACCCAACGGGCACTAAGGGCTAGGATATTCTTGAGTGGTTGGGTGGAAAGGAGAGCTCCCATCCTCATCTAGGTCATGGCTTTGATCTCTCATGCTTAGGGCATGACATTGGTATTAGAGCTAGTTGATGTTCCTTCTTTTTCTTCTTCACGTGCAGGAATCTACTCTAAATAGGGGCTTTGGGGGGTCAACACTTTGCGTGGGGAACCCTACTATGGTTGTGAAGAAATAGAAGGAAAGGGATGAAGCTTGGCATGCATGTGAAGCTCTTGGGGAGGGAAAGTCTCTGGTGCTATTGATTGGTGTCAAAAAACCTCACAAAGAGAAGGCGACGACTACACTTCTAGATCCACACACTATTTTGTGAGAAATTTGTTTTTGTCCACCTTCTTCTTCTTTACAAGGCTTAAGCATAAGTTTTTTAATTCATACAAGCTGCGGTTTCCATACAGCAAGTCCCAAAAGTCCCAATTTTGTGCGATTTTCTCCTACAAGCCACTGATAGATCAAGGTACACTTTAGCACACTTGGAAGTCTTTCCCCCCTCTTTGTAGTAGTTTCCAACATGTGTGTGTGTGTGCAGTGAGGGCGTTCCAAAAGCATTTTTTCACAAAAAGAGCGATCAAAAGCTATTTTGAGTTTGGTTTCAAATCGTCGTTTGAGATCGCTGGAGCACATCAAGCACAAACACAAAAATTTATGTTGAGAGCATGAAATTATAGCAGCCGCGTGTTATGTGCATATCCGCATGACGCATGCATGTGCATGTTTTGACTCGAAAGGGCGTTGGAAGTCAATTTTGGACAATTTTCTTGGTTACAATGGTTGTGCAAGGAATGGGGCTGAATATGCATCATTGGAGCTTGTTCACACATGTACAATGCGTGTGTATGATTTTTGGACCAAAATGGTGCTCGAAATATCATTTCTTGCAATTTTCTTTAATTTTTGGAACATGCAAGCAATAATGCTTGATAAAGGAAGTAAAGTGCTGATGTTGCATTATTGGGTCTCATTCACATGCTTATGATATGGGCATGATGCATACTCTAAGTCGAATTGCAAGTTTTTCTTCTTTGAGTATACCATATTATTGGTAACTTGTAGGTACATTATGGTCCTGGTTTTTGGAGCATTGTACTATGTATATAACCAAATTCAATACGGAGATGAAGGCATCTATGAATGCACAAGGGGTGCATGAATGTATTCAAACAAGTTGATACCAGTTTGATAGTACGGTAACATTTCTCTAATTTTTCATGCATGTATGCTTTGTTATGGTGTTGGTGTCCTTTTGTTGGTACAAGTTCACACAAGGATCAAACCTTGGCATCAACAAATGATGATATGCATGGTTGCACATTAGTGGGAATATGACAATCCTTTTCGTCTAGCAAAAGTATAAGTATGTACAAAAGTTTGAGATGTTCTATGTGAACACCCATGGATTTGTGACTCTACTCATCATATGATCGTTGACCTCAAGTAAGCATCTAAGTATGATGCGAAGATGTATATGGATTATGTGGAAAAAATAGACTTAGCGGGGAAATGAATGATTATTTTCCATTGATTGCATAGGTAATTGCAGTCCAAATTTTTTCTGCTATGTTGCAAACATTTATGCATGTTGAGGCGGAGCATGGAGTTTGGTTGTTCCCGTCATTATCATGGATACTTCCTAAAGCAACAAACTAGCTCTAGGCCAAGATTCTCTATGTGTGATGTTCCAGCACATGACCTCTTTCTAGGCATGTTGCATATATATCTTTTCATGGTTGAATGGTTGCAAAGTTCACTTCTTATTCTTCTCTACGTACATGTTTTTGAAGTGTGACAATGGTCACTAGAAAGTGCTTTTTATGTATGCTATTAGTGCAAATTGTACAATGTGTTTGCCTATGTGCTCATCTTTTTACATGTGAATTCTCTTTCCAAATGTGTAAGTGTACATGTTGTGGGATCTATGAGTTGAATGGTTGTCCAAAGGTGTTGAACATGCCGTTATTTGATATGCCTGTGTGTACACATTATGTATCACTTAAATCTATGCAAAGATGATTATGTAGACAAAAAATGGGATAGAATCCTTGGGCCATATTTGCAACTATGGTTGAGATTGGAGCCTCAAGATCCACAAGTGCAAGATTGTTGTACCATATGTTCTAGTGTTGTTAAAGTGTTGTGATTGTAATGAGCATTGATACTATTTCATGTCTCTTAAGATGATTAATCAATAGTCCAATTGCTTGCTAGAAGGGTCGTTAGTTACCTTGCAAGCCGTGGTGCGATTAAGAATCTTTTGCTGTTTTTGCTCCATAGTTTATGATGTTGAAGTTTATTGCCATACTTGAATCAGGGTGGATAATGTTCGTGATTCAAAATCCGATGTGGGTTTTTGTACGGTCTTTACAAGAGTACAAGACCCTAATATGTGCATTAGCGGGGTGGATCATGATCTACTATGAGCTTATGCATATATTTATCAGTTTCTAAATCTTGTTTGTGTACTCACCATATGGGTTGGGTAGCATGGCTTGATTGAGGTGAGTATCCACCATATGTTCTACTTGTGATGTGCGAGTATTTATATGGATGGAACAACCAATGTTACAAGTACTTGTTGTGTACAATTAATTACATGACTTACAAGTGCTTGCTAAGATAATCCTGTTTGCTTATGGTTACAATAAGTTATTTCTTGTATGAGATAGCTGTATGATGAACCTACATGAGTTGTGAGTCACGTTTCTCACAATTTGTTAGGATACCATTCTCACATGCATGGAATGCCATGAGTTTGCCTTGTATTTAAAGGACTTTTTGATTGATGTGTCCTATACTTGCTCTTTAATACAAAGGTAGCATCTACATCATGTAGCTTTGAATGAGTGTTTTTTTGAATCTTAAAAGTTTATTCCAAGCTTAAGCACACTTGAGAGATTGTTCATGCTCTTGGTAGATTTCGTAGTCTTATGCCCATGAGTTGGTATTTTATTGCCTCTGCACTTGAGTGTGTGGTAGCTCCAAGCTGCACTATGAGACTTTACAAGTTGAAAAATAAGTTCTTAGCATGATTATGATGCAAGTTTATGGAGTAAGGGCTCTACACTCTTTGAGAGAGTAGCAACAAGGGTTCTAGTTATGGTATGTGTGAACTCAGCGATCATAGCCATTTTGTCTTTTTGTCAGTTTTATGGGTATACAATTTTGCCCAACTTTTGCATTTACAATGGAACTTTTCTAAGTTATTGGTATACTTTAAGATTTTGAGTGCTTCAAAAGTGGTTGGAAACTCTGTTGTCTTTGTATATGTACAAGGTTGTACATTGTCTATTGGAAAGCTCCTAGTCTTTTAAAAGAGATGTATGCTATGTGCATTAAGTTTCATAAGGATATGAAATACGACTTCATTATGTCTTATGCTTGATTGTTATCTATGCAAAACTCCCTCTGCTCTCCCTAGCTTTGTACAATCATTCAATGTGCAAGATCTTGTGCGAATGTGCATGGTTTCTTGGTGGTAGTCATGAGGGAAAGTTTATGGCCATACGAGAGAACCTATCACAAGGAACTTCTTGGTGACGTGCTTATGTTTTGCATAGCATCACTTGGTATTCACTTGGATTCAGGGACGTCCAATTTCTTTTGTTCCAAGTAAATACATACGAAATCATATATGCTAGGTTAGAGTTTTGCTATGGCATGCCCACTAGGTGGAATGGGACCCTAGTGTGTAGTGAAGCAATGTTCAAAACATGATAATTCATGGAGATTGATCTTGAGGTCATATGTATGTATGATGATGTAGGTCTCAACATACAAACTAAATGTTGTTTTGTAATGGATTGCACTTGTTGTGTGCATCATGATTTATGATATGGAAGCCATACAATGGTATGTGCATTGAAATCCTATGTGGGTTTGTTTTTGCAACAATTTTATAAGATTGGGAGAGAGCAATCCTTGACTGTGTCAACAAGTTATGATGAGAACATATATGTGCACAATTTTTGTCATGTGATAGTACCAACTGTGTTTTTTTGTGTATAGTCATTTTCATCAAAGGAAAGAAAAAGGTACACATTACCTATGTACAATATATGTTTGGTTAAGTTATAAGTATATATACGATATATGCTTACAACATGCTAGAGACATGTAGATGACATCTCCTTATGAAAATATGTATGATTGCATACATGATGTATGTAGAACTTGAAGTATAAATGTGAGACTACATATAGTCTCTAATGCTTTAGTTTGAAAAAATGCATTACACAGGGAATTAATGGATTCTAAAATTTTTCTCGTTTCTTGTAATAGAAACTAGTGGCTACATACTATAGCTCATTTCATATTTCACTAAGGGGTGATTGTCGATGTTTCACCGAAGGATGAGAATTGATGCCTCACCAATGGGTGATACTTGTTGTGGACCCGATTCACAAGCTACATGGATTGTGGAGTATCCACATTATGGTATCGTACGATTAATACAAAATTTGTAATAAGCAGATGTTGTTGGTATGAGAATATCCATTGAGATGGGTACGATCCGTTTAAAATCGTTTCTTTGAATGAGTGACAAATTTAAATGATAACAGTGTCAGGTGCTTCATTCTTACAACAATGAGTATGGATACCTTGGACTTAGATCATACACAAGGGTGTACAATGGTTTATATGATACTCTTATGCTCAATTCGTAAGCTAGAATTGCATAAGGGTATAGTGTATTATGATGCATGACAATGCATGATTGTAAGGCAATGAGTCTTATATTCGTCATTCCAAAAGCAAGTTTCTTTCCATCTAGTAAGGCTAATTGTGAAGAATGCTTTCATGATTTGTGGATTGCCAGTTACTATGGTATATACAATCCGATGACTATGTGTCATTCATGTACATATATTTTTCTATGACTACTTATGGTTTCTGTCTATGTGACTAGGGTAGAATTATATTCCAAGATTTGGATACTATGTTTCCATATGTATTGCCAGATATACTATGTGTATACTGCAATATACATTATGTGCTGTAAGACATGCAATAAACATATGTCAGCACACTTTTTTCAAGTATGCATTATGTTTACTCTCTTGGAAAAAGTTTGTTCTCGCCCAAAACGTGTTGGACAACATGCTACAAGTAATGGTTCAACACACGGTATGTGTTTGATACTATGCTATTAGCATATGTCAATAGCTTTATGTGGAAGACGTTATGCTATGTGCATACGTCCATGTAGAAACCACAATAGTCATGTATAGTGGAGTATCATGTCCTAGTGATGGATATTGGTAACCCTCATTGCCTGTGTGGTAACCTATGTCACTAGTTATGGTGGGGTTAGCCATAGAGAAAATAATGTATTTTCTCTAGGATCCAATGGTTATGATCGACATCATGTTTGTCGAGAAAAGTATGTCAAGTGGAAGGATTGGTATGGCCAAACCCACTGGCAAAAGCATCAATGGGATTCCTTAGGAGGATTATTCACTCTTGTTTTTGAGGATGAAAACTCTTCCAAAAGGGGGGAGTAATGTCATGACAAGGGCCAAACGGTTCCTACAACCAACCGAAGGACAAGGTTCAGTAAACTACAAGAGCTCAATTGTAAAACCGGGAATGGGAATGGGACAAGGCTAATACGTTACGGTATTTACGGGGTTCAAGGGTCAATAAGAGGCTGAGTGCCAAGTCGAGAGTGTTAGCATGCTTGAACGTGATGTCCGGGATCAATGGATTGATGGACAACTGGATGGTTGAGTGTGAACGCGGGTTAGGATATTTGTATAAAACCCAACGAGCACTCAGGGCTAGGGTATTCTTGAGTGGTTGGTGAAAAGGAGAGCTTTCACCCTCATCTAGGTCGTGGCTATGATCTCTCGTGGCCCTTCCCTCACCTTTTTCTACACACACACATCTACTCTCTTTGCTTTTACTACTTTTTGGGATTGATGCGACCACTATACTATTCTCTTTAATAAATACCTACCCTAACAATTATTCCTTAGCTCATCTTCCCCTAGAGTTAGGTTTTCTTTGTTTGTATTACTTCTTTTACACAATCATAATGTCTTCTCTGTTGCTATGCACGACTATCAAGGACGAACAAGTCTTTTGATGAATACCCACCATAAATGTAGCCGAGGCTTGACAACATGATTGTAGAGCAAGGCTTTATATATAATGAGTACCTCTCCTATGCATCACATGTGCCAGTAGGCATATATGATGTGGAGGTGAGTTCCTACACTCGCTAGTCTAATTGCATATCACAAAATGTCTTTCAATCTTACTATAGTTTTCCTGCACCTAATCTTGACTCTCATGGTTCATTTTTGAATACATTACTTTGAAAATGTCGATTTTGAGCAATTTTGGCATATATACACACATGAGTGTGATTGTCTATGCCTAATTTTGATCATTGATGAGCTTTTTATGTCTTGATTTTACGCCGTTATGTTGCCCGGATTTCCCCATTTTAGCACTTTTATGTTGCGTTATGGCTTATGGGTTTGGTGATTTTTGGCATGATTGAATGTGTCCATTCAATTTTGTGTGCATACTTATAGTTGAGTGCACTTGCATGGCTTGACATATTTGGGTCTCTTTCCACTTACACACACACACACACACACACACACACACACCATTCACACTTATACTCGTACATACACATTTTCTTAGTATTAAGTTCTCTTCTTCTTTTTTGATTTGATTTTTTTTCTCTTTCCTTTTCTAATTGTTGTGTTTTTTATTCTTTTTGGTTGATGTTGTTCTGATGTTTTGGTGTGTGTGCTAGCTTGTGTGTGTGAAGAATCGCCATTTGAAGGAGAGAGAGGCTCTAGATTGCAACAAAAGGTCACAACCTTTAATTAGTGAGAAAGAGGGAGATGAGCTTTTCAAAAAATTGAAGGATTGGGTGCTATGTTTTTTTTTGCTTTAAGAATGTGTAATGCACTAAAAAGTGAGAGAAAGCAAAATTTTTTAAAGGGCGTAAAATAAAAAAAATAACAAATCAAAAAAATAAATAAAAGCCTCTATGTAAAAAGCTGCAAGAATCATGATATCTGTGTGACATACATGAGAGAGAAAGATAAGCCTTATGCGAGTAAAATGGCATGATAAAATCGTGTGCTTGAGAGAGAAGATATAATCGTCTGGGTTTGTGTGCAAAAATTGCAACTTTTGAAATTGGTTGAAAGCAATGCCTAAAAATGGCTGTTTGAGAGTAGTGCAAAGGTTAAATTTGCTCTTTGAAAGATTGTGCAAAAATCGCGATATCTGCAGCCTGCACTTTTTTTTCAAGTAGAGAGAGAGACTCGCGAGTCGGCTGCTAGCTGGAGAGTGATACACAAAAGAGAGAGAAGCCTCGGGCTGTTGTAAACAAGGTCGCGACTCTTGGTCCTGACCTGCAGGCTGCTCCTCAAGAGAGAGAAGCATAATTGCCAGACGACACCTCAAGAGGAAGGCCACGTCGCTCGGGGGGGTCATGTATGTAAAAAATAAATAAAATAAGGAATTAAAAAATACCTTCTGTTGAACCCACGTGCTACGTTCACATATTTTTGAGTGACCCCTTCGAGCCACGTCGCCACCAGTTAAGTGGATTGTGTGTGTGTGCGCCATATGGCATGAAGGGTTGCCAATTGTTAATAGAGAGAGGGAATATCCGGCCTAAATCGTGAGCTGCGGGCTGCAAGAGTCGAGGGTGTGCCACCCTCCTGCATTAAAAAGGGCCCGATAGGGACGTGCTCCTACTGTAATCCAAAAAAGAGAGAGGATTGGGGCCTCCATTAATGCTGCCAGCAATGCATCAAAAAGAGGGGGACGTTGGCGGCTGTCATGGAAGGTCCATGGTGGGCCTTGGCTGCCAGCTAACGAGCTAGAGAGAGAGAAGGCACAGGGGCACTGGTAGTTGGCAAGGAGCACAGAGAGGTGGATCGTGGCCTACTGTAATCACGCCGCACAGGGGGCCCGAGGCTTGCTCATTAAAGCTTAACTTGTTTTATTTTCAAAAGCCAAATAACTTCTTCATTAAGTTGTGATTCCCACCTACTCAAAGCTTAATGAAAATGGCTATTTAAGTTTTCATTCCCACTTAGCCTAGTTGGGACTCGACCCAGCTGGAAAGCAAAGAGAGTGTACTTGGGTGTGGGCTGCGCCGAGCAAAGAAAGAAGAGCACTAGTTAATAATAATCATATACTCTGGAAGCATGTGAAAGCAGGTCGCATGCTCATTGCTTACTCTTACAAGGAAATTACATCTAGTGTTCACTATTAGTGATATTTGTGGATGTGATTCCAGGCACCTTGGAAGCAAGACATCAATGCTGATGGTTTAACACATTCAAATTTTATGTCATTGGAGAAATTGTGTTGTGCAGCCCCTCATAAGCCATGTATGTCACTTAATGCTTGTGCTTTTGAAGCATGGCCCTCGTCACAGCAGAGAATCCCGCGTCTCTCTGCCTTTTTTTTATTTTCTCTCAGAACAGTAGAGATATATGATAAGGATGCCTCATTTGACTCTGCTTTTAGGTGGATTTCAAAAGCGCAAACTCGGCTTTACGGGTCGTGCATACCATAATGGCTCACAATTAGAAAGATTTGGTCCTTTCAAGCACCAAGTTTTATGAAATATTGTTGATTGGTGTTCTTTGAACTTGGGTTCACATTGACAATTAGAAATCTGTAATTGTCAAGATTATGGTACAATACCTAAAGGTGACGTGGCATACTACTGCAAAGCTTCATTTGTATATGATTTTGTTTGCGGGCTAGTTTCAATTGCATTTGACTCAAGATTGTGGTTCTGTGGCTCACAATTTTGCACCAACAGCCCGAGAGAGAAGAGAGAGAAAGACCTTGACTGTTATAGCCACCCAAGCTGCCAAAAGCAAAGAGAGAGAATGAGGGCTAGGCCCGAGTTGGCCCTTTGCAGAGGCAAGGAGCCGGTCAACTTGCAACTTCCCATGCTTTAAAGAGAGAGGGCTGCAACCTGCTCTGAAAACGGTAGAAAGGAAGAGAGTGTCCACTTGGGGGAAGTCTCGAGTGGGTGCTAAATGCTTTATTGAAGCTTATCATAAGCTGTTTTAGAGTGTTCTTTTAGTAAGAGTTCCCCATTCTTAACTCCCGCCTTATGCTAAATCCTTCTTTGAGTACTCGCCTCATACGGCTTTCAACCAACATTTCAGTGTGTCAAACCACTAGATTCGAAGCCCTCGAGTGAGTCCTCGTAGGGCACTTAAAGCTTTTCATTAGTCTCAATTCCCACCATTGAAGCACACCCACACGATCAATTCAAGTCTACCATTCTTAGACTAAGGTTACTTCTCGCAAACTAGAAACATTTGAGCTACATGCTTCCCTTCCAAGAAAGGGGTTCACTTTGATTCGTCCACCTGTGCCCAGTGTCTAACATTTTAGACCATAATGAATAGCTGTGGTTAAACTTTTTTTTAAACATTTGATCAAACTTTAAATAAAGGATGAAAGCATGAAAAGGTGGTACAAAAAGTAGTGTCTTTGACACTACCTTGATAGAACTTTAGAGCACCCATTTTTATGTTTCAAATGTAAAGTTTACTATCATGTTACATATCAATAGAAAACCAATGAGAATATGAATCTAAAAATGCAAAGTACAGAAATTTTTGAGTTGCCTCATAAGAAATTTATTGAGTGTCCATTTTTTAAGAAAACTACCTAAAAGGTAGAAAATATTGACCACCTTTCCATGCTTTTACCCGATTATGTTGTGCTACTTCTCCCACATAGTTCTTTAGTAAATCAAGGACTATGGAGTTAAGAATTTCAC
>JAOYMV010446652.1:0-13484 GCA_025802375.1 Polystichum acrostichoides
GTCGTTTCACTCCCCCATCTATGAATCCTTGTGTTGACCCATGATGGAACCTCTGACTTGTCTCCTGTTGATATGGCTTCAAATTTTTCTATTGGTGTGCTTGCCACATCTCGATAGGAGTGATCTATCACATTAATGCGTGTAATAGAATCTTTTTGTCATAAGTAGATGTAGTCTGAGCCCCAATCTTGAACCAGTTTTAGTTGTCTCATAAAAGGACGTCCAAGAATGATGTCATAATTTGGGTTTTTTCCAAAATCTACTACTACAAATGTATGCTCGTATTGGACTCGACATGAGGTTGCATTAGGGGGAGAATGGGGTGTAGGAGGGCCACTTAACTTGGCAAGGCCTAATAGAGGTGATTAAGGAAAGGGCTAATGGTTGTGTGCCAAGTGCACAAAAATGTTGGGTTGGACAGGCCCTCAAAAGTAGTTAGAGAGTTAGGGGGTGGCCCTACATTCCATTTTATTCTACTCATTTAAAATAGAGGACTAGCTACATTTTAAAAACTCTTTCACCCATTATTTTTAATGAAAAGGGGCTTTTACCCTCCAGAATCCAAATCTGCACACTTTTCCCTCCACTCCCTATTTCCACCCATTGTCAAAAAAAATTGGGGCTACATGTAAAATTTTCGGTTGAAATTCTAAAAAATTGGATAGATTTCTATTAAGTCTTTATATTTAAGGGTTAAAATTCACCTATTTTAGTTATAAAAATCGTTATTTTACTAGAAATCAATACAAAATAAGGGCTAGATTCAAGAGTTGCCTTTAAATTTAAGGGTTTGAAAAAAGTTTTTTTTTTAGCCTATTTCCACCCCCAAAATTTGAAGACGTGATTCTTTTTCTCTCTAGTTTTATAGACTACCCCCTATCCCCCATTTCCCTCCTAGCTTTCCCTCCCACCTCACTCTTGTTGCAGATTGAAATTCATTCTCTCACTAGGATTTGAGAGGCCTCTTTTCAGCATTCCACACTCATCTACCTCTATCTTCTTCCCCAAACCTGCACCTCACTTGCTACAACACATTTTGGCTATGGTGAGCTTCATCTGCAGCATTCCCTGCTCTATGGCCACTCTTACTTTGCTCATCCTCTCCTCTTTTTCCATATAGGGCATCTTGATAGAGTGTTTTGACTCTTGAGTGAGTGTTTCTCCTCTTGCACCCCTACACTCTTGCTGCATTTTTCAAGATGTCTACCAGCATCAATCGCAGGCCTCGCTCAAGCATTGAGTCTTTTTGCACTAGCAGTGATCAAGTCGATGATGGGCAATGGACAACAACAATGTACACAAAGATGATGTGGGTTACAATGCGTCCAAGCACTAGAGGAGCTCATAAGGTCTCACGGCGTCATATAGGGCTACGAAGCCATCATTGGAAAGGGCGCATATTGGAGTTGAAGTGCTGTGCGGAAGGAAAGATGGTGAAAGTCCAACATGTGTACAAAGCGTCACAATTGAAGCTATCGGAGGAGGAACGACAAAGATATCCAGCAAATTGTGAGTATTTCATACCTACCAATTTAATCATGACCTGCTTCTATTATTGCCCTTGGGGATATGCTTGTATACTCATTGGTACTGCCTCTTTCTTGTGGCAGACATCTTCCCTTCATCACAGGCACCTTTGAGGCCATCCATGTCGATTTTGGGAAGTTATTGTATGCAGGTTTTTCAGCCTCCGTGCTTCTTGAGCGAGAAGTCTTCTTCTACGGGGCAACATACATCGTGTCGACCACGCAAAGGGGCTATGGAAAGTTGCAGCCAATGCCTGCACCATCATTTTGTAGCCCTGAGTGGCCAATCCCTGACAATACCTCTGTGGTCTTCTGTAGTCGAAGACTTGAATTAGACATTCAGAATGCAATGAAGTGCACATATGGTTCGCATAGAGCCACTATTACTTTGTTTATGCCTTTGCACTTGTTTGTGTATTTGTGCCGTATAGGTGAGGTGCATAGAACTCCTACAATGTGGATAGCAAAGGGAGAGACGGCTCTGAGCCGATTTTTGCCACCGACATGGAATTGTAAAGTTGTCCAGCATAATGGTGACACAATACGTTGTTGTGTGGTGGAGGAGAAGGTGGTTGTGCGATACAACATCGGCAAGCAACAACTGTCCATTGTCTTCCCCTACAGGCGATGGAAGCGCACTGGGGGAGATTGGGATGCATTGGATTCAGACGTCATGAGTGCAGAGCAGGTGGAGCTTCACATTTGCATGCCAGGCGATGAAGTGCATGACATGGCGGTAAACGACAATTGGTCGCTTGCCAACTTGCGTGAATATGTGGCGCTACGCTTTGGATGGAAGAATGACTTCAATTTTGTGGTGGACGGCATTACTGTGCGCAAGCGCAAGGAGAACTCCTTGTTATGCAGGGAAATCCACTTCCCTCGAGTAATAATTGTAAACCAACCCTAGCCCATGTAATACGAACAATTGTCAATGCAAAAAATGATTTTATGGTATTTTATTTGTTGTGGTGCAATCTCTTTAAGGTTTGAATGATACCTGTGATGTGCTTCTTTAATATGGTTCTTTGCTCAAAATTATGTCTTGATTATGTGATTAAGGTGTTGTGGGCATCCGTATGAGTATAGTGGGTCAGCAGCCCCTTGAGCTCAACTCCCAATGTAAAGCATTTTGGTTGTGCTAGTCCATGTGACAACATTGTTGCTGCTCTTATGCATGTCCTGTACATGGTCACTAGAGCATGTGACATTGTTGCTGCTCTTATGCATGTCCTGTACATGATCATCATGTATGCTGGCACCTATCAGTTTTAGTATTTGGTATGCGAAGGGAGGATAAAGAAAGGGGGATAAGGTATGTCATGTTGCATTCGGCTGGCCAGTGGGCTGAGCATGGCGGGGGGTAAATTTTAGCACAACTGCTTGTAGGCTATGCTCGAGATGGGCAAGGGCCAAAATGTTCTGGAATGTTTTGAGTGTGTGCAGTGTGAGTGAATCCTTCGAAATAAAGTGACCTCTTGAAAGCATGTGCTACTCTTTGATCCACAATCAAGGGGAAACAAATCCAATACAAGATTGCAAGGTATGTTTCTCTGTAGAAGATTTTGTATTGAACAATACGCTTGGGGTCACATACGCCAAAAGTAGTGTCCTCAAGAAAGCCAGAAAAGTGATCAACAATCTTCTTATTTGAAACGTATTCCCTTGGACTGTCATCTCTTTGAATGTACTGATTTTGGTTCCTGGTGAGCAAGCACTGAACTGTTACAAGAGGGTCATGCTGAGCAAGCCTTAAACTGTTTTAGATCATGTAGGGATATTGCATCCTTCCAAATGTACACATAAGAGTAGCAGTGTTGTTGTCACGTGGACTGCATTTTAATAGCTGGCTATGCTCAAAAGGAGAATAGCATGAGGGCATCCTTCCAGATGCAGCGACCTGTGTGCTTATCTTGAAAGCATGTGCCACAATCAGAGCAGCTCACAAGGGGAAACAAATTGTTGACAAGATTGCAAGGCTGGGGTTGTTCCAAAATGACATTGTGCTGGGCAAGGCTTTGGTAAACATCTATGCTGAGTGCGGTGTTGTCTCAAAGGCGCGACAAGTGCTTGATGGGCTGCGTTCTCAGAGTGTTGTCTCTTGGAATGGAGTGATTGGAGTATATGCACAAGGTCATGCGCAGCAAGCACTTGAACGTGAAGGCATCTGGAAAAGATGCAGTGACGTATGTGTGCAACTGGAAAGCATGTGCCACGATTGGAAACAAATCCATAAAAAATTGCAAGGCAGGGGTTACATAGTGCTGGGCGGTGCTCTAGTGGACATGTATGCCAAGTCCGGTGCTGTGTCAAATGTGCAAAAGTGTTTGATGCACTGCGTTCTTGGAATGTTGTGTAATGGACTGCATTGATTGTAGAATATGCACAAGAAGATCATGCCAAGCAAGCACTGAACTGCATTGAAGAGATGCAGCGTGATGGCATCCTTTCAAATGCAATGACCTACATGTGCATCTTCAAAGCATGTACCATGATCGAAGAAGCTGACAATGGGTCATACTCATGACAAGATTGCAAAGCAAGGGTTGCTATAGAACAACATTGTGCTATCTCAAAGGCTTGACAAGTGCTCGATGGGTGGACTTCTCCAAAAAGCAAAACCTTTACTCGACTTGTATAAGACCAAGGATGTTATCAGTTGGACTGCGTTAATTTGAGGCTATGCCCCGTCAAAGCCAAGGCCAAATGTGATTTAGACTGTTTTGAATACATGGATTGTGAGCGCATCCTTCAAGATTCATTCACTTGTGCCTACATCTTGAAAGCCTGTGGATGTATAGGATCCACTTAAGGGGCAGCAAATCTTGAAAGCCTGTGGCAAATCATGTAACCAAGATCATGTGGTGCACTTGTAGAAGTGATTAGGCATGGAGATTGGCTACTTCCACGCATTGATGCTCTAGTTGCTACAGAACCACATTGTGCTGGGCGGTGCTCTAGTGGACATGTATGCCGAGTGTGGTGTAGTTTCAAAGGCACGACAAGTGCTTGACGGGCTGCCTTCTCGAGATCTTGTCTCTTGGAAAGCAAAGGTGAGGAGATGCAGCGTGCGGGCATCCTTGTAGATGCAGTGACCTACGTGTGCTCACATGCTCTAGTGATCATGTACGCGAAATGTGGTGAGCTTGGGAAGGCAAAAGAGTTACACGACATGCATAAGAACAGCAGCCCTGTTGTCACATGGACTGTATTAATAGCTGGCTATGCCCGAGAGGGGCACAGCCAAAATGCTTTAGATTGTTTTCAACAAATGCAGCCTGAGGGCATCCTTCTAGATGCAATGGCCAATCTGAGCATGGCGGGGGGTAGATCTTATGCATGTCCTGTACATGGTCAGTAGAGCATGTGACAACATTGTTGCTGCTCTTATGGAGGGAGTATTTTGGGACAAGGGAAAAAGAAAGTCAAGCCCAAGGTACCCAGACTTTAAGCGTTATCCTCACTTAGGACTTGTAACCCGAACAAAGATCTTGGTAGAGGTACCAGCATACATGATGATCTTCTACTCACATGCTCCAGTGATCATGTACAGAAAAATGTGGTGACCTTCGAAAGGCAAACGAGTTACTGGACATGAATAAGAGCAGCAGCAATGTTTTCACATGGACGGGCACAGCCAAAATGCTTTAGATTGCTTTGAACAAATGCAGCGTGAGGGCGTCCTTCCAATTGCAGTGACCTACGTGTTCATCATGAAAGCATGTGCCATTATTGGAGCAGCTGACAAGGGGAAACAATCCATGATGAGAAAGGCAGCGGTTGCTGCAGAATGACATTGCTGGGCAATGCTCTAGTGAAGACATGCAAGTGCAGTGCTGTCTCAAATGCCCGATGGGCTGCCTTCACAGAATGTTATCTGTTGGAATGCACTGATTGCAACATATGCACAAGGTCGTCGCGCCCAGCAAGCACCTGACCATGAAGGCATTCCCGGAAAGGGATGTTGTAGAATGACATTGTGATGGGCAATGCTCAAGTGACACATATGCCAAGTGCGGTGCTGTCACAAATGCTCGATGGGCTGCCTTCGCAGAATGTTGTCTCTTGGAATGCATAGATTGCAGCATATGCACAAGGTCGCCACGCCCAGCAAGCACTTGACGGTGAGGGCATCCTTCCAGATGCAGTCACCTATGCGTGCATCTTGAAAGCATGTGCCACGATCAGACGAGCAGACAAGGGGAAACAATTCCATGACGAGATTGCAAGGCAGTGGTTATATTGTGTTGGGCTTTCTCGGAATGTTGTCTCTTGGACTGCACTGAGACAGCTCTGCACTTGGCATACATGTCCACTTATGCGTGCATCTTGAATACATATGCCACGATTGGACCAGCTGAGCAGGGGTTAGTGTTTTGGGCCTTCTCTGAATGTTTCCTCTTGGACTGCATTGACAGTAGGATATGCACAAGGTCACACCAATGAAGCAGTGGACTGCTTTGAAGAGATGTAGTGTGAGGGCATCTTTCCAAATGCATTGACCTACGTGCATCTTAAAAGCATGTACCATGATTGGAGCAGTGGACAAGGGGAAACAAATGCATGACGGGATTGCAAGGCAGGTTGCTCCAGAACAACATTGTGCTGGACAGTGCTCTAGTGGATGTGTATGCCATGTGCAATGGTGTCTCAAAGGCACGACAAGTGCTCAATGGGATGCCTTCTCGGAATGTTGTCTGTTGGAGTGCACTAATTGCATGGTATGCACAACCCCGCCTCGTGCGAGCTCCATGCTTTGATTTATCCTGTCCCTTATTGCACCCCAAGCACCCCATTTACCCTCAACACTTCTCTCCAAGATCCCCGTGTATGCCACCATATCCCCGGGTTTCTTGAAGATAGCATGTGAAATAACCATGTTACTTAACATCATTAATTAAACAAATTGACCCAAGAGACAAAGAAGTACAAGACAAGTAGACTTAAATTCTCATTTCACATTGATAAGAAGAGTTACAAGACACTCCCTAGTGCTGTTTGTGGAGACAATCCTCTTGTCTGATCCTAATGGCTAGGCTCATATCTGTGGGTTTTATTGTGACGCACTTGGCTACACAAAACACTGTGGGTTTTATCTTCTTGTTGCAATCTTTGAGCATAGGTAAGGTCCGCATTCTCCTTCATCTTTCTCTCTATGTTTATCCTGCTTGTGTCTTCATCATCCGAGCGAGGGCGGCTATCCTCAGAGTGTGCGCTGCCCTGCCTAAGACAACGCACTTCACCACCAGGAGTGGCCTTCCTGCGCCTCTTCGTTGTATGCAGATGTGGTCTGCATTCTAATCCCCCTGTGCCACCGATTTCCCCTTGTCAGTTGCTGCTGGCTGTTCCACTGGGACTTCTTCACCTTGGCCTTGTGTGGCAGCTAACGGCACAGAAAATGGTGTCCTGATTGCAATTAGGAACTCAGCATTAGACCCACCTATGTTTCCGAAGTCAGCCATCGTGATCCACATCTTCGTCGAGTCAGCACCCATTGGCGCAATGCATCCCTCGCTCCTGACTGATGGTATGCCCTTGCTCGTGCAGCCGACACCACCTTAACTACTCTCCTTCTGAGTGTCAAATTTCCACGATACCGTTGCCGCTTGCGACCACCCAAACTCCTGTAAAACCAGTTGAACATCTCGTGCAATGCATTGCTTTTTATCTTTCCGCCACCATGCCTAGTGTTCTTGAAGTACACAGCTTTTGCCTGATAGTGTGATCGCTCCATCCCCTGAGTACTCCACAATGCAAGAGACCCATACTTGTCCAAAAAGAAGTGGGCATGGGAGTACAAAATGTGCTACAAGAACACTAGAATTCATTAGCTCCTATTTCCCAAGAAAAGATGGTGCAATTGCAGGAACAATCTTACCATGTAGTGGGTGATGTGCGTCTCACCCCATGCCGCAACCATGTCGTTGGTGAACTCATCTATTGCCTTTTTCAAGGCATGCATTTCTTCATCATCAAGCCTCGCTTTTTCCATCAGTGCCACCATTTTGTCCACTGACTCCCAAACCTTTGCTCGCTTCAGTGCAACCCTTGCTTCACTCCCTATGTATGTTGTCACATCACACACCTTCTTCCAGATCCCAAATTCAGTATGGGAGTTTGAGTTGGAGTGGTTGGACAGCAAATGTCTTGCCTTTGCACCACCCATACACACTTTGCTTGGATTATCTTGCGTGGCTCCCGATTTCTTCTGATCCTTCCGAAGTTGCACCGCTCCACTGTGTAGCCCAACACTAGATAGAATTACCTCCAGATTTTGAATGCATACATCCCGTCTCTCTTGGGGCTCCATGTTCCACGCATAGTTGATGTGTAGCTGAAGTAGCTTGTCTAATATTCGTAGGCGTGCATGAAGGGAGCATATGTGGACTCTACTCAAAGGAATTGGCAGGATTGGATTCCACTTTGGATCTTCACTGTCGCGGTTGGGTGGCGAGAACTTGTCACAACTCTGAATCCCCTGAAACCATTGAATTTCTCGCTTTGAGTTAAGCAGTAGTGTTGAGCTTGCTGAGCTTCCTTGGCATGCTTTTGTGGACTGTCCTCCCTTGCGCCCTTTGCCACTAGCTGATGCCCTTCCGAGGCTCTCTTTGGCACTTGATTTTGCTGCATCTCTCTTCTCCACTCTAGTGTGCAAGCAATATATGCAAGGATACATTGTGTTTGCACCCGATTTGCAACCCAACATGCATTTGAGTGTCTTCAAATCACCTGCCATGTGCCACTCAACCTTGAAGCTCCCAATTCCCAACACCTGCAGTTCTTGGCCATCAGTTTGTCTCCTCATTGCTTCCGGAATGCTAGTTTGATGCAGGTACCAACGCAAAGTGTCATGCGTCTCATGTGGAAGTGTAAAAGCAGCTAGCCACCAGATGTTCTTCTCCGACTGGATGCCGAAATATTCCTGGCCCCCCCTCGTGCTAGTAGAGTCCTGTGTCTCAAGTGGCAGCTCTGTCTCAAGTCCTCGGAGAGCTCTATTCATGAGCGTAAGGCTGACTCTCTCAATTCGTTGTCCCTTCACAACCTGACATTCATCTAACTTAAAAACAAAGATCAGTTTACCATCACACTCCTCCTGTGTAATGCCATAATATTGTACCATGGCCTGCTGAAGCTTGATAACATCAATGTAGACATTGTTGAACTCGTTATAACAAAACGTCTTGGCATTGGGAAGTGGCATGCAACCTGCAACATACTTATAACCTCCTAGCATGGTGGCAACCTCAGAGTTAGAGCAAACCTTAGCCATGGAGACGCTGTATGGAGTAGGGAGAATTGGTCGAATGAATCCCTTCTCCCTATGTGCAATAGTGAAAGTTCTATATATTGCTTCATACCCTTTTCGGCTGATCCCAGCTGCATCACATGCCTCAAGCATTTGTCGAGGTGTCACCAAGCCCAAAAGCTCCTTGTACACCTTCTGTCGTATTGATTCCTTCACCTTTGCGTTCGACGGGTCATCCAGCATTGTCACCAGGTCGGATGGCTTCAAAAGGTGTTTTGCCAAACCTGCTCGAGTTGATACTCCACCATCCTCTATGCCCATCATTGACCCTGCAAAGAGCCTACAGAATCAAAGAAACACTTTAATGAATTTAGAACGTGCTAGACTAGTTTGTAAATACTGTGCACAACACACCTTGTTGCTCGCACCCTACGTTTCAGGGCACCACCTTTCTTTGCAAGCCTATCCACACATTGACGTTTCCGTTTTCGCAAACCACATCCTATTGGAAGATGGGTAAGATGATCAATACGCCGCCTCATGTTGCGTGCTGAATGCTGCAAGGAGACATAGTTGTCGGTCACTCGCACAAAGGAGGCCATGCGCTCCTCTGTCTCCACCTTCTGTTTGCTAAGCTCCTTTGTAAGCTCCTCAACATTCTCCCTCAAGCCTTTCAACTCTGCAGAGGAGTTGTTTTGCAGCTTTGCATATTGTTCTTCTACTTGTCTCCTCCTCATGGACTCCTGCACAATGAGACTTCCAAGCCGATTACAATAACCAAGCATGCCATGATATCCATCTCCTATGTAACGTAGTAGCATTGTAAGGTTTTGAAATGGGGGAGGAGCATTTGTCAATGGATCCAATGGATAAAGGCTGCCTTGTGCCCAAAGATCTAAGGCCTTACAACCCTGCATTCTCATCTGTAGCAAGTGTTGTTGGGTGTTGGAAATACGGCAACTCCGTAAGGTTGCATAGGCCCTGTCCAATTCAACATGTAGGTGAAACTTCTTTGGTGCATTAGTAATGTCCCGGAGATCCATTGAGCTTTGAAGAAGGAAACAGAGATACACAACACAGAGATTAGAGCCATGGATCCTCCCAAAGTACCTCAATAAATAGAATAGAGGGAAGCTATGCATGGTGAAGGTGTTGCAAAGAGAGAGCTGAGGCAAAACTGACAGGGAGAAGTGCTCATTCATTACAAATTCTCTGGAGGGAATGTATTTTTCTAAGAATGTTGTGAGAGGAAGAGGGTGACCTGGAGTTAGTTATGAGGAGAGAGAGTGTTGGGCATTTTAGAGAGAGAATGGACATTTGGAAGGTAGATTTGCACGTTTCAGCACTCAAGAGAGAGAAATGGAAGGTTGAAATTACTTTTAGAGGGAGGAAAAGTAGAAGTGAGAGGAGAGATAAGAGAAAAAAGGGAAATCACTTTCAAGATTTGAAATATTTTAAGTGGACACTTTTTGGAGGGAGGGAGTTAGCCACAGCTACATCTAGAAAAATCTCCTTTTTTTAAAGCAAAAAAAGGAAGAGACAAATTTTAAAAGGCCTCCCTAGGCTACATGCCCCACCATCCTAGCCCATGGTCAAAGCTTGATTAAGATTTAAGCATTTCCTTAAACTGCCAAGATAAGTGGCCCTCCTACACCCCACTCTCCCCCTAATGAGAATTACCAATTTTTATTAATGGTACTAATCTTGCGCACAAGTTTTATGTCATGACGCCAGGCAAGTTGATCTCCCCCGTAATCCTTGTCCAAACAAGACAACAGAAGTACAACTTCATACTTGACTAGAGATAAGAGGGCATCAACTACACCCATGGAAATAGCAATGCATTTGAACCCTTTTTAGGTGAAGATTGCTATGACAAGCACCAAGATTTGGATGATTTAGAAGACAA
The DNA here is from genome assembly GCA_025802375.1 of Polystichum acrostichoides. Classification (NCBI taxonomy): domain Eukaryota; kingdom Viridiplantae; phylum Streptophyta; class Polypodiopsida; order Polypodiales; family Dryopteridaceae; genus Polystichum; species Polystichum acrostichoides. The sequence continues at coordinate 10,682 of JAOYMV010446652.1, forward strand.
AGACCCCTTGCCGACCATTCAAGATCTTCTTGAATCTTCCAAATTACATCAATATCCATTGGGAAACCTTAAAACACCAAAGCAAGTGCCACAATAAGGGCCATACAAGCATTCACAACAAGAAAAGCCTAGATGGATACCACAAAAGATTGTTCTAGCACAAAAAGGCCAGAAATTCATATGGGTCGCATAGCAAACAACCCAGCAAGACAAAGACCAACAATTTTCTACACCAAAGCCTTATCCAAAGAAAAGAGCTAATAACCATAAGGGCCCTCCAGGAGCACACCTACGAACAAAAAGGCCAAACAATTATGCCTATGTATCAACAAGATTTTAAAAAAGCTACTCAACGCACAACAAGGCTCCACAAGCATATGGATTTCAAAAAATCTCGCAGTGGCTAACACACACCCCCAACAATAGCCTCACAACCCAACGAGACTACATACATGAAAAGAAAACAAGCCACAAATATATGCATGCACAACAAAGCAACAAAAAATATGGCAACCTAAGGGTACTCAAAAACATAAAGCAAATTCCATTAACACACCACTTACAATTGCAAAAATACTACAAACCACCCTGGGATCCAAGCAGATATGGAAGAAGAAAGATGGCACACAACTGCCTCAATCCTTCAATTGCACCACACCAAAACTATTGAGCATAAAAGAGTGATCATATTTGCTTCATAAGGTGCTCTTTGGTCCACTCAATGTACATACACGCCACACTAACAAGTTAATTGTGAGGAAGAGTGCACAAGCTTTGCCAACACATACCCTTGTATTGAATTGCTCTAAGACCCTAATCTCTTTCACAACATTGCTTACCCATGTATCTTTTTCTCAGGCATGATATGGTCAGCCATGACCTGCATTAGACACATTTTTTCTATCCTATGCATGATGCAGACCAATGCCCACATCTATGTCGTCGCATGAAGTGCAACGAGTAGGTGGGGGGGAGATTTGGGTATCTTATAAAAACATATTCCATTAAGAACCCTCACATTAAATTTTGTCAAATTAATATTTATCTATTTTCTACTAATTTTATCTATTATGGGCTTAATTGTGTTAATTAATACTAGTAGATTTTGTTTGTTTTTTGTTGCCCTAGTAAGAAAATTTGTAAAAATCATATTTGATACTCGCCATACTCCCCAGCTCAGATTTCACTTGGGGGGTCCACTTTGAGATACATAAGCTAGCATGTACATGCAAACAAAATCAAGGATTCATAATTAGGTAGATTTACAAAAAAATGTACATACAAAAGGGATTTTTTTATTCAAAAAGTGAAAACTTTCATACATAAAAAAGTCATACATAAGGGGTATATATATTACTTGACAATTTATAGATAAGGGATAATTATTTAAATATCTCTTGTTTGCACATCTTATATGCAATTTATACATGGTGTCCCCCTCGAGTATTTTTCTCGTATTTTTCTTGCTCAGCTAGTATTTTCATTATCCTAATCTCTATGTTGATTATGGCAAGGGATCACAGGATTGAATATTACTTATTTTTAATATCCTTGGTTCCACTAGGCCCTGCCTCATATTTTGATTTGACCTCTAGTCCTTTTTATTCTGCAGTTAACACCATTGTCTTATCATTCATTGATTGTTCTTCTTCATGAGTTGGTTCTTGCATTTGTGATTGCTCCATTGTTTCTTCTTGCACATCTGCCTCTTCAGGAGTTGATGTCAGATTAATTACCTTTGTGACTAATGTGATTACCATTGCAGTCCATGACTTGGCTAGTACTTTAGAAGATTTCTTGGATATTCGTTTTAAAGTGACCTCATCTCTGTAGTGGTGGCCCCACTTGATGGCTCTTGGCTTTCTTTTTGCACAACTAGCTCTTCTTAGTCCTATAGTTTGGTCTCCATCAGTGTAGGACTTGCTCCTAGGGGCACAAGTTGATCTAGTAACATTCTTTTCCCATGAGATATCCCTCTATTAGAAATATAGGTATAGATCATTCTTCTAACTGTTCAACTTCAACCTCCAATCTTTGAGGTGATGGTGGTGGTAGTGGAGATGAAGGTGGTGTGAGTGGCCTTTCTTCCAATAGTGTAACCTCTTCTTGTATGGTTGGCTGCTGTTGCATGGGATCTTCTTCTATGATAGAACTTAGCTACTTTTGCATCTTTTACAAGTTAGCTTCTTCATCCCTCTCATTTCTCTTCTCTTTTGCAGTCCTCTCTTCAGGCATTATCTTTATGATGTCTTTCAAAAAATCCTTCGACTTTCATGCCATAGAGCTCTCATATTGTTCTCTTTCCTTTAGCTTGACAATCCTTTCTTGTCATGCTAGAACCATTAATGGATCCTTTATTTGCTTGGTTTAGCATTCACAATCTACTAATGACTTGGGCAAAATTGCATCCTAAATTTGAACACCAATGTTGGACCAAACCTCGACCCGAGCTCGTATGTGTGCAACAAGAATGGATCTTGGTGACTTAATCTAAGAAAGGTGGATAAAAACCTCTTTGGAGTAGGAATTAGTAAGGTGTTAATAATCTCTTTGGAGTAGGATCTTTGGTTCACTTTTAATCTTTTTGACACCCACAACAAAACTTGGGGGGCTCATAGAAACCCCTAGAGGGAAGGGCTTCTCTAGTGGCTAAGGCTAGGAGGAGCACCATCTAGTTATGGAGCAACGGACTAGGACATCTACACTAACCCAGAGCTAACACTCAACATTAGATCAATCGCCATCATGGCATATAGTGGACAAAATTAAAACTCAAATGCAACAGAACATGTGCACTATGTGT
>JAOYMV010447761.1:0-13429 GCA_025802375.1 Polystichum acrostichoides
ACATTTACTTGAGTTTGGCTGAGCAAGATTCAATTTTTCCTTCTTCTCTCTGGAGATAGTCGTGATCTTGTCTGTGTCACAACTAGCACAAGCTGCTTGATTATATTTTGGCATGTTGTGGATTCATCTACAGATGTGTGTGTGTGTGTGTGTGTGTGTACATACATACACATGCATACATACATGCATACTGTCCCGTGCACACTCTACTTGGGTGCCACTTGGGCATTCTTGTTTATTTCAACCACTTGAAGGGCAAAGTTTGTGGAAGAGTATGGCCACTTTGGAGGTACTCTAAAAGTGTTAAAAAATGCCCAAGATATGGACAAACGATTGGGAAATGACATTTGTGAAGACTTTTATTAGGCTGAAAAGCGATGGCTGACTTGAAAAACGCCCTTCATTTGCCAACCATGAATTGCATTCGGAGTCTGGGATTGTGGAGCCAACCAAGGGCAACAGAGCCAAAGTAAGGGCAAAGCATTTCATCAATCTGGATCAACCAGAAGTTCATCTCCAAATCAGCATTTAGAAATAACGCAAAGTGGACGAAATAGGAAGTTAGTTTATGCAATCATCAAGGTCTAGATCTACGTTGGATCTACGACAAACCCATTGAGAACTTGGAGCAACTAGTTGGGAACCTCCTCCTCGGTTGACCTACCCCTGGTTGAGGTTCATGTGCGGCACCAATAGCGGGATGGCCATGTGCAGTCGCATAGTCTCCTTGACCACTGCATGCAGGTACGGCAACTTAGGGATATCAGGCTCCGTTAGAGGCACTCCTTCCCCCAGCACGCTCCTCATCTCCTCCCGTATCTTTTGCTGGATGTCCAGATTGTTCACTAGCTCCGCTATCCCCCATTCTACTGACCATAGTGTTGTCTCAATAGCTGTCATTCACCCCACCTGCTTCAGTATCATTGTTTTACATCTTACGAATTATACAAGGTAAGCGGACTGACTATGTACCTGCCACATTGATGTTCTCAACAATGTATAGCACGTTGTCTTCGTTGATTTCACCATTCTTTTGTGCATCAAGGATGTGATCGATAGCACACTTCTCATCGTTTGATGGAGGCTTTGTTCTTGTCAACTTTCTGTTAATTAAGACATGCATCATTAACATCAGCCTAAAAACACAGTTTGCCAGTGCTGAGGGAAGGGAGATAGCTAATTATTACTGAATGCTACTCACTTGTGCTCGTCAAGAAAATAGTCCTTGAAAAGCCGGAGGCGTTGTTCCTTGATCTTCTTACAGAGCTGAAGGTAGCGCTTGAGGAAGGGTCGAAGGATGGGGATAAAGTCACCATAGTTGTACTCGAAGCTCTGAGCAAGGCGGCTGCGCTCCCCATTCAGCCTCTTGAGCTCCACGAAGAGAGGGTCATCCTCCCTCTCAAACCGTCTGTTGAACATCATTCGATACATGTTGTTGTACATGAGCATTTGCAGCCTGTGGCAGATGACAACACCATTGGTGGCAGCATCAGGGTGGGCCTTGAGATCTGCGATGGCATAGTTGACCTCTTCCTCCCAGAAAACACGTGACTGCTAGACCACCTTATTGGTGAAGAAGGGCACAGTCATAATGCGGCGCATCTTTTGCCAGTGATCCCCATAGACTGTGAACACCATGTCCTGTCCCTTGCCTGTGAAAATATCAAACACCACATTGCGGGTGTGCGACCCAAACTCCACACCCAGTTGTGTGTGGAGCACCTCCTTGGCCAGCTCTGGAGAGGACACCACCACCAGATTGCGCTGCCCCATCCTCAGCAGGAAGATTTCTCCGTACTTTCTGGCTAGCTCTGACAGGTTCTCATGGTTGAGGTCGTCGCCCACCTGCAGCCAATTGCCAAAGATTGGCACTGCCAACGGCCCCGGGGGTAAGCGAAGCTTGGGTCTCAGGAGATGCACCACTGCCAGAGATGCAAGAATGACAACGAGCAGAGACAAAAGTATGCCCTCCAGCGACGCAGCACATCACTCTTCTCACTAACCCTCAAAGTGTGGGCATATTCTGCATGAACAAGCACATACAAAGATTTATTATCTAGATGTCATCAGCTTGGCTACTTACAATATGCAGTACTGTCCAGGGGTTTTGGAAAATTGTTTTTAGCTTTACAAATTTTATCTTGTATTATGAGTAAAAGAATTTAGAAAAGTCCTAAGCTACACAAGATGTTTTTGGGCATTTGCCTAAGGATTTCCTTCCCTTCGATTTCCCTGATAGTGTTCAACATCATGAGCTTCTGCAGAAGAGGCACCACATACCTAGCCAGGTGCGATGGGGCGGAGGGGTTGCGGCCCACCACCACGCCTAGGTAGATACGCTGTGCCTTTTTGACAAAAGCTCATGGTATTGCCATAATCCGCAAAGTGGGAATTATGGTGGGAAATTGCTTTAAACTTCTTGTGAATATTGTACATGTAGTACACTCCTCTTGGTGAACCCCTGCAGTATACTTCCAGGTATTCAACTTCAGGAAAAGAAAAATTACTTAGCCAAAATCATTCTGACCTGGTGCCAAATACCCGCAAGTACCGGCAATAACAGACATTGATTGGGTCATGTTACTCTGCTCCATCGCTCTGGTGAAGCCGAAGTCTACGAGCTTGGCATCATATCTGCTACCAATCAGGACGTTGTTGGGTTTTACATCTCGATGAAGGATGGGCGGGGAGCAGTCATGGTGAAGGTAAGCCAGCCCCTCTGCTGCCCCTACGGCAATCTTAAATCTAATTTCCCATGAATCTTGAAGTGCATGAGGTGATGTGCAAGTAGTGGCATGGTCTTCGTGTAGAAGCTGGCCAAGGCTACCATAGGGCATGTAATCATAGAGTAGAAGACTTGTATGCCTATTAGAGCACCAGCCAAGCAGCTTGATAATGTGGCGATGGCTCACCTTGCCCAAAGTCTCGATCTCAGCAGAAAGACCATAATCCGTTTCGCTTGAAGCTTTGCCATTCACAATATTTGAACCAATGGCAGACACCACCTGAAGGCGTTTGATGGCCAATACCCGTCCACATGGCATTTCGGCTCTGTACACTCTGCCTGAACCGCCTTGCCCAATGATGTTCTCATCCTCCAAGCACCGCAACACATCCTCTATTGAGAAGTCCAATCTCTCAATTTTCTCAAATCTCCATTCTCTTGCTGATGATGGCTTTCTGATGAGCGGTACCCACACGCTGATCACCTTGCATAGTTGATAAGGGACAAATATGTGGGGATCATCCATGCAAATCCGGCAGATTATAAGAACAAGTACCAAAACGCAGCCCACTGCCACTCCAGCTCCCGCTGCCATGCATTTGGTTCTTGAGCTGGTAGCTATGTTATCATCTTGCTTTGCACTCACTACAGAGTATGTCAGCTGAGGGTTGCCTTGAAGGGAGCTTGCATTAAAAGCCCCACCCTCAGGGGCAATCCCTGAGAGGTTATTGAAAGAGAGGTCAAGTGAGGTTAGCCAAGTCATATTCTTCAGCGAACGTGGGATGGAGCCACTGAGATGGTTCCAGGAGAGGTTCAACTGAGAGAGCCGCAAGCATAGGGCAATGCTGGCAGGGATTGACCCTGTGAGAAGATTCAGGCTGAGATCAAGAGAAGAGAGGTGATTGGAGAGGAGACCTATTTCGGGAGGAATGGTGCCTACAATGGTATTATTGGAAAGGTTAAGCTCCTCCAGACCGGACATGTTGGCTATGGCCTGCGGCAATGGCCCAGTGAGGCGATTGTCCGCCAAATTCAGCGTCTTGAGCTTGCAAGGAGATGTGATGTTAAGCGGGAGAGCTAAGCCCTGCAGATTGTTGGAATTAAGCTCTAAAATATCCAGCTTGGGAAGCAAAAGAAGCCCAGCAGGTATGGTACTTGTCAGCTTGTTGCCACCCAAGCGAACCCTCGTTAAAGTAGTACACGTTGCAAGATTAGCTGGGATCGGCTTCACACAAACCTGGCAGGGCTGTCATTGCATCCACACCAGCTGGCTGCCTGTGTCCATTATCATGGGAAATGTCTATGCCGACATGCTGATTGTCGGGCGATTGTCATCTCCATCATGTAGCTATCGATGCCTGGCCTTGCATTGACGGAGAACTTGGTGCTGGACGAGAATTGGCTGGACTCAGGTTTCTTGTAGGAAGGGGTTGCAATACATGTTCCTGTCTGTTGCATTGCTCACTGGTGTTTATTGTGCAGCTGGGCAATCTGAGGATGCATGCTGGAGCAGCTGACGCACTTGAAGTGGCGCAAGGCTGATCAAAGAGAGTTTGTACGTGTTCCTGTCTGCTGCGTTGCCGACTCGTGTTTATTGTTCTAGCGCGCCACCCCAATGTCGTAGAGTTATATGGCTACTACATCCATGGTCGTGGACGATTGCTTGTCTATGAACTATGCTGAATGGCTCTTTACATGACTGGTTGTTTGCAACTAAGCACGACCCGCATCGAGATGCCCTGACATGGGATCGTAGACTCACTATTGCCCAGGATGCTGCTCGCGGCCTTGATTACCTCCACAACCACAGCAATGTCAACCTCATACATCTTGACTCAAAACATTCTGCTGGATGAGAACCTCAATGCGAAGGTTGCTGACTTTGGCCTCTCCAAGCTTATTCTTCCTTGGCATATTGCGTACATTGCTGAGGATCTTCTGAGGATCTGCTGAGGATCTTCTGAGGAAAATCGTGCTGAGGAAGTGTATATGCACTCTTGCATTGTGTATCGAATTAAATATTGTCCTAACGCGTTAAATGGTCCGACTCCCGAGTGTTGTGGCATGTCTAAAGTTCAAACCTGGGCTTAAGAAAGCATCATCTTTACACGAGTAGCATAGGCGAGCTATCTTGCTCAGAGCTCCACGTCATTTTCCGTTGTCTTGCTCCACGCAAATCCACGTTAGCATATGGTTAACCAGCGCTAACATGGTTGTAAGTTCGTATGCTTTTCATGGCGAAAGGCTGATCAAAAAGGGTTTGTAGGAAGGGTATGTACATGTTCATGTCTGCTGCATGCCTCCATATTCTTCTTCTAGAACTTCATATCTCCATGCTTAGCAGATTCTACTAGAATCCACCAACCAGTGATTGTTTGAAGCATAGTTCAAGGTCGAGTGTTTGTTGCTTGTCTTAAGATAGTTCAAGGGTTTCTTGATTTTTTAAAGGTCCATCATGCCTACATTGCTTACCCTCCACAACATATACCTAAGAGAGAGAGAGAGAGAGAGAGAGAGAGAGGTACTATAGTAGAGAGATTTGCCAATGAGCTAGTTATGTGATGACATCGTGTATGTGTCGCAGATCAAGCTATGATGAACCATAACTTTCCTCAGGGTATGTCTCTTGAAGTTCGTGTCGACATCATTCAACGCGTAGTTGATAACTTTTTTCAACGTGGTCTATCTAATGTCCTTTGGCCGGAGACCACATATTTCTTATTTGGTAGAGATCGTCCCAAAACCCATGTAGCTACCATTTACATTGATGATAGTGGTGGTTGGGACATAAATTTAACATTAATTATGTTAAAAGAAATATTTGGTCTTGTCCACTACTACAAGATTTCTTACTATGGAACGGAAAATGTAACTTCTAATATAGTGTATAATAGAATGAGACTTTTAAGGAGCTTCATTCCTATTAGAAAATTTCCAAGCCTTGTACAACACATGTTAACTCTTGGTGGATAGGCGTTCGATGTAATGTCATCATTGCAAGTAATATGATTCAAGTTGGTGTGTGGTTGTATTACATCTTCAACTTGGTGGTGATTCAACTTTGTTTAGTGAACTCTTCATGTTTACTACTTTTCGTCGTTTTGGGTCTTTCATACATTTTCAAAAATGTGTCCAAGATATTTGAATGTTTGATGTTCAGGTAAGGTTAAGGATGGCCGCAATTTTGGCTACCTCGGAGATGCACAAATGTCAATGTAGTTATTTATGCAAGCACGCAAGTGCAGGATGGCAAATGGTGACGAGGAGAAAATTCTTTAATCATCAACTTCAAGACTCATTAGGAAAATGCCACCCATCAGTGATTAGACGTGAGCATACACCTGCAGCATATCAGCATGAAGCTATGAATCTAGGAGACTTAGGAATTGAAGGTGCACAAGAGACGCTTATGAGAGAAAGAGTTGCAAATAGAACTGTTCTATGTACTTGCAATGTCTATTGTCCGGGAGGACGTCGTGTTCATTTGTCAACGTATTATAGGCATCAAGCTCTTATGACTAAATTTGATGCCTTGAAGTCAGAATTCAGTTTGTCCATGTAGCCAGATGGTTTAAATGTGGATGAAAACAGAGGTGAATGTAGTCAAGATGGCATACCTTTTGAAGATGCAGATGCACTCTTGACATTTCCCATGCTTTCTAGTGAAGATAATCTTGATGATGAAATTGATCAAGATAATCTTGATGATGAAATTGATGAGGATGATCATAATGAGAATCCAATTTCTAATGATAACTCTTCAGTACACATGGAGATGAATGAATTGAGTGATGACTATTCACACATATTCTCTGAGCTAATCCAAAGGATTATAGAGCTACAAAGCCTATGGGATGAGCATAAAATACCCATTGGAGCTCAAGATAAGATGTTACGACTATTGTTTGGAGGGCTGGGGGGCCTCCGAGTCAAGAATAATGATTTGAAAATGAGCTTAGCCCAATTATTATTGCAATTACCGTCCTCTTGGGAAGGTGATCTTGGTGGAGTTCAAGTACCAGCATGTTGGGACCAAATGCAGTCTATGTTTAGAGGCTTGGGAATGGTATGCGCCCAACGATATCAAATTTGCACTGGATCAAGAACAACTAATCACCCTCCAGAGCTTCTTTATCCAAGTCAAGAGGATAACTACACTGGGGAAGTTCCACTATGTACTTGTTCTATTGGGTCATCCTCAAAAAAACCTAAGAGAGATTGCCTCGTGTGTAGTGAAAAGTGCAAGGTATGCAACAATGCTAGAAAAATGATGCTTTCATTTGATTATATTCCAATTGGTCCACAATTGCAATTGCATGTTAAGAGTAGAACATTTTGTCACGAGCTCTTAAGCATGTGGCGCAACAAAGATCACTGGCTGCACTCTGATGCATTAAGTTGCGGGAGAAGCATTGTTGACTTCTGGGATGGCACAAAGTTTCAAGAAGTTAAAGACTTTTGGAACCCATTAACAAGCTATGAACTTCCAGTGGTATGCAATACACCGTCATGCGGTAAAATATATACGACGTTTCCCAATTGCAAGCGATCGAGAATGCTAAATGCTGCATGGGATGCAGTCAAAGGTGAATATCAATTTGTATGCTCCGAGTGTAGACAAGTCATTATATCAAAGAAGAAGCTTTGTCAGGTGTGTTGTTTTACTCTTCACATTTATACATAGCACATATCTGTTTTTATATTGACCTTATTTTGTGTGTATGAAAAGGGTGATCCACGTAACATTGCTTTGTTAATGCATTGGGATGGCTTTCAAACATCTCGGACCACACAAAAAAGTTGTGGAGTGGTGGAGATTATGATTTTAAACACTGGAAAGTACTCTTCAGTTGGCATTTTACCAGTATTGTTTATTCCAATGAGCTGTAAGAAGATTATGAAAGCATCAGGAGATGTATTTGGCACCTTCTTAAGACCTTTGGTTGATGAGCTTGAGTCTCTCTATCTTGAAGGACTGGATGTAGTTTATGACTACCCTGTCGATAAGATTGTCGATAGAACGACAAATTTATCAAAAAAGTGCAAAATACGTGCTATGGTCATGATGGTTACTGGTGACCACCCAGCCCAATGTAAAATAGGGCTCTTCAAAAATGGTGGTCAGGAATTTTGCAGAAGAGATAGAGCTCAGGCAACATTTGTAAGACTTGAGGGAAGAGGAGATGGACGATATGTCTATGATGAAAATCGACAGCAAGCACGCCACAAGCCAATTAAGAGAAGAACTGAAGATATGGTTGCATCCTTAGAAGAGGCTAAACGATCTTGTACGCAAGCAGAAAAGGAGAAAGTATGGAAAGAAGCTGGCCTAGCTGGTCAATCGGTGCTTTGGAGATTGTATGATCTATATGGTTTTGACTTGCCCATCGATCTCGTGTATGATGTGATGCATACACTGTCTCTCAACCTCTTCAAAAAGTATATTTCACACTTGATCAACAATGCTTCGACTAATCTCAAGAAGCAAATTGATGATGTTGTAGCAACAGTGAAAAAGTTGGCGCCTTCTTCAATTCGATCTGGTCGATGGCCCAACTCTCCAAGCCTATACCACGATAGCTTCAAGGCGGAGGAAAATCAAAAATTTATGCAATGGTGCCTACCTTACATATTAAGGATTGCCAATGAAATTTCTCCAGAGATGGAAGTATTAGGCGTCTTGCTAATTGACATAGCACACAACTTCTACAACTATAGTCGAGACCATGGATGGTCTTTGGAGAATATTGAAGCTGTCAAAAAGCTGCTACAGTCATGGCGAATAAGAAAAGATGAATGTATGGGTGCAACTTCTTCACCACTTGAGCATATCGCTGGTGCGTGCACAATATATTTTTGTTTAAAATTAATCTTGGGTTGTAATCTAGCATGTTAACTTATTGAATGCATGCAGGAAATGCAGAGCTGCTGGATGATGTCTTGCGTCATGGCTTACATGATCGCTTTTGGTGCTACCTTTTTGAGCGCTTGGTGAAGGCTTACAGTAGTATCAAATCGAATAACCTCAATAACGAGGCATCTTTTGTGCAATTCTATTTAAGAAATGTCTTTACAATAGCTTTTCAAGCTATTCAAAAAGACAAGGATGGTCTTCTTCCTTGTGAGCGTTTCATCCAACAGTTGCATATCTCTTCGAGTCTTACCTGTGAATTATCACAAGAGAATTGCGCTCTTAGTGTATGCCCTCCTTGGCATGTGAATGGATTACTAGTCGTCTCTTCCATTGAAAAGGCTAGATCCATTTGGAATAACTTTTTGAAATATGGAGAGCAAGGAGCTTGCACTAACAATCTTTTATTGAAAGGTATAGCAATATCTAAGAAGAAACGCATATACAGAGAGCCAAATGCAGATGAAGCTAGATATTTGAAGTCATTTTGGCAAATTGAATCTGATTCATATCATTTCAATGAGCTCACAATATTTAAGAAGGTCTTCTTTAGAGGAGAGCTTTTTGGCATTGGTGACTATGTTGTTGTAAAGGTAGACAACACTGATGATGCTCTTGATTATCGTGGCCATTGGAAGGCACGGATATGTAATATATTTTCGATGCAATATAAAAGCAAGCACATGCTTTTTTTTGGTGGCGAGTACTACAAGCAGTGTATCATGGGTAATGATATGTCAGAAACCTTATTGATCGATAAGATTACATCAATGAGTGTGCTTGAAAAGAATCCTCTTCCATCAAAGTGGGATTCCATTAGGCCTATCCACTCTTTGTTGCATAAGTTTATTCCTTTACCACTACCTACAAGCCAAAAGCTAATTGCCTATGAGGTAAAGGATATGCATTTTAGAGATAAACTTCTTGGTGTGGGCTGTTATGGCAATCCACCTTTATGGCTAGACCATGGTGATATAGTGAAAGTAAGTATCAAAGATGGAGAGATCAAAAAGTTTGAATATGCTGTGGTGCGAGAGATACACGATCAAAATCTACAAGCAAAGATTGCTTTTTTAAGACTTGATGGAAGACGATCACATACTTGGACAGTCTTTAAAGAAGACAATGAATGGCGAGCTTGGGATGATTGTGTTGAGCTTCTCAAAGGATGGATTGTCTTAAAGCGAAAGAAAATCAGTGAGCGTGGACAGATTGATAGATTTATTCCTGTCATGTGGAGATCAGCGTGAACTTCAAGGTCGTAAGTATATATACTTTCTACAAGATGTGCAATAGCATATAAAACATTGTGATGCTTATTATGCTTAGTTTGTATTTTTTGTTGTTCTTATCACCAGGTATAAGATGGATTGCCCACAAACACTATTAGATAAATTGTTGTCTCATCCTCGAGAAGAGGCAATGAAAATATTGGATCTATGGAGAGCTTCTCAAGTGGGTAGTCAAAGTAATGAGAGTCAGATGCTTAGTAAAGAGGAGCTGAAGGCTGCTATGTATGCTCAATTGTTTCGAGCTCCACCCTTAGCTCACAGGGAGAAACATAAGCTTTATGGAAAAGAGTATTTACGAAAACATCATCCTGATCAAGTCAGAATATGGAATGCAAATCATTCTCTTGTTGGAGAGTGGTTTGAAAGCATAGAACCATTAAAGGATCTGCGGAATAATTTAGAGGAGAAGAAAAGGGTGGAGAGCATCATCAAAGAGAAATCAAAGGATGTCAAAGCTATAATTGTGGATGGTGATTCTTACAAATGGGAGGAGGTCGATATCTATAACTATTGTGTTAAGTCATTGGCAGCTAAAAGAAAATGGCAGAAGAGAAAATCCACTGGATCTGCAACATCTTCTACAACTACTTTGGTAATTAATTCAATAAAATATTTATGCTTTGTATCCGACTATGTTTTTGTTTTTTAAAGACTCAAATTGAATTTTAGCTCATTGATGGGAGCTTGGAGAAGCATGAAGCAAATGATATGAATGAGGAAGTGGATGAACTTGAGAAAATGGATGAACTTGAGAAAATGGCCTCTATTTCAAAGATTGTAAGTAGCAAATTTCTTAGTTTATGTGTTTGACGAAAATTTTCTTATTTTTATATCATTAATTGTTTATAGCTTGAGAGTGGCTTCACAAAGGAGAGTTTGGATGGGCAAAACAAAACATTAAGAGCTTTAGAGGTAAGTTAAATAATTCATAAAATTCAAATGATATCTAATTTGTCTTGCGAAGCTTGACTTAGTAATTTTTGTTCTTGGTAAAATAGGAGAATGATAATGTTTATATTCCTGAAATTTCTTGGCAAAACTCAAGCAACGCATGTGATGGCGATGAGGTGTGTTTGTTTACTTATTATTAGCACTTTATCATTTATAAGGTGTATTTTTTAATTGTTACTTGTTTATGATCACTCTAGGAACATCAAAAACTTTTTAATGAAAATGATCTTGTCAATGCACCAAATGCATGCACTTTGACTTCTCAAGCCATTTCACATATCAACGCAAATAATCAGGTACATTTTTTAAAAAAAAATGTTAGACTTTTGGTAAATATCATTGGTTTATAGTATTGAAATTAAGTGATTGTTCTTATGGTATTCTTTTCTCGTATGTTAAAGGATCCATGCATGCCTTTGTCCATAGAAGATTTTAGAAAGAGCTCTCGTAAAAGAAAGGTTAGATTTGAGAGTTTTATGGTTGATATCTTGCGAGAACTATTTTGTTTATGAAATTTATTTTGAGTTTTGGTAAGTCTTTTAATTGTTTGTTATATTAGCATACTTCAAAGTTCTCACAATTGTTGAAAGACAAAAGTGGAGCCGCAAAGAAAAAAAAAACTACGGTATGATTGATGATAGCATGATATTTAGCTTCTCTATGTGAAGTGGTTCTTCTTATAATAGTTTATTTTTTGTAGGGTGAATTGACCACCAATACTAAAAGCATTGTGGATGCATCGACTTGTTCACAAGAAGAGAAGGTTTGTATTATGTGCATGATATGACTATTTTGTATGTTCTACATCTACTTCTCTATTATAGTTTTCTTAATTTTGTTCTAGTAATTTTTTTTCTCTCTTATTTAGGTACCAACATTATGCAGAGCCGATCAAGAGACAATTTTGATGAAGTGGTTGGGCTCCAAGTCGATAGAGGAAACTTATCGACTTGTGAGAACCACTTACATGACAATGCGTAAAACCCATGGTTTTTTTGTTAGGAAAAGTAATGAGCTCACAACCTCGACAATGTGTGAGGGTATGGTGACTTGTCTCTTTAAAGAAGCCATGGTCACCATAAATCTTGACAATATTGGACGTCTTTCTTTAAATGATGTCACAATAGTACTTGAGTAGTAAAACTACTAGTTTTTATCGACTTGGACAATTATTTAAAGACTTTAGTTTCATTTTGTTGTGTTTCATTGTTTTTTTAAACACAATCTTAATTGGTCATTTGGTTACTAGCTCTCTCTCTCTCTCTCTCTCTCTCTCTCTCTCAATCTATGAATAGAATCCTTAATTTAATGGAAGCTTTGTTATATTGTTCATTTAAAGTTATGGTTATATCTTGTTTAAGGTATTTAAATAAGCTAATTAATTGTTAATTGTCAATTAGATATTTTTACTACATAGCAAAAAGAAACTTTACTATGTAGTAACTAAGATAGATTTGCTACATGTTTGCTATTTGTAATAGAAAAAGTGCAAACTAGTAAATGTGAGAATTCGCTAGATGCACAACTAGCAATTGACTTGCTACATGGTAAATTAATTACTATATAGGAACGACTTTCCTATATAGTAATTAATTACCATGTAGCAAGTCAATTGCTAGTTGTCATCTAGCAAATTCTCACATTTACTACTTTGCACTTTTGCTAGTTTAAAATAGCAAATATCTAGCAAATCTATGTTTTTTTTGCTATCTAGTAATGTGTTCAAAGTTCCTCGTGAATTAACGCTTCAAGAGCTACTCATAGACCCCCTGAATACACCAACATCCATCGGAGAAGATGGAGAGTGATGGAAGAAGGAAATTGATGAGCTCAAGGGAAAATTGGAAATGGAAGCCCTTCAATGCACGCTACTTACATAGGTTTTCCTAGATAAAGAAAAGGCCGCTGATGCAAAAATCAAAGAGCTAGAAAAACAACTAGCAATCGCTCAGAAAGCCAAAGAAGTTGAGCTAGAGCTGCCACTCCCGACGCCCCAGTTATCTACATTTCAACATGAAGGAAGCTCTTGAGAAGAAGAATTCGAAGAAATCATGCAAGATCTAATAGGAGTTCACAACTTGGAAAAGGACACAAATGGGGCTATGGAGCCAACACTACTTGATGAGCTTACAAGGACGGAGCATGCTCTCCGGGATAAAATCGACAAGGAGCTAGAACCCCTCTTATAAGCATGCGTGAAATGGGAGCTCCGGATTATACATTTTGCTAATGTACACTATCTCAAGCGAGGTGATGCTAAAGCAGATTATCACCAGCCCACCTTGCCTTTGCCATTACTAAAGCAAGAAGTGATCCACATTAAGAAGCAATTCTTGCTAGGGGTTCCAGAAGATGAATTGGGGGGCTATGAGACCATCACAATGGAGCAGTGGGCAAACCCTGCACAGCTACCAAACCAACCCCAATGGCGCTAATCATGGTTCAAGAAATATCTAGAGTCCACTACGTATTACATGCGTGCACCAAGGGACCTAAGGATAGATCCTACATTCTGCCCAGTGCGAAGACGCAGGACTTGGATCAGCTTTG
>JAOYMV010448868.1:0-13427 GCA_025802375.1 Polystichum acrostichoides
AATTAATTCACTAAGATGAGTGGTATTGGGGGAATGCCATTACAACAACAATGAGTTTTGTGCTTACTATAAAGGCAAAATTCATCAATGAAAACACAGATAGAAGAGCCAAAATAGGGTTGAAAAACAAAATTCATGAATCTTTGAAATGTGGCAAGTGCATTTGTAAGCCCAAATGGTATCACCCTATAGGCAAATCACCCCTATGGTGTACTAAACGTCATCTTATTTTGGAATTCCTCAGCAAATCGTATTTGGAAATAACCCAAGTATCCATCACACACGGTATGCCTCTCATCCCCCCCTACTTCTTTGAGAATTTCATCATGAAATGAGAGGGAAAAATGATCCCTCTTTGTGGTTGCATTTAATGTCTTATAATCTACACACACTCTCCATTTCCCATTCTTCTTGGGTGTCACTACAATTGGGAAGACCCACTCCAAGTTCTCCATCGGATAAATAAAACTTGATTTTAATAATTTATTAACTTCAACCAAAAGGCAGCATCCCTTTGAACTACTCCTAACTTTCTCAACTTTTGCGCCACGGGCTTGGTCCCTGGACATAACTTGATCTTATGCGTACTGGCAGCTACTCCAGTGATCTGAGTATAATTTATGATGAAAATTTTAGGATATCTTCTTAACATAGATAGATATTCTTCTTAAGCCTCTAAAGATAAATCTTCTGCCAACATTCCTTTTAACTACCGCTCTAACTCTTCATCTACTCAATGCTCAAAGTTACATTTCACTCCCCTTTGGTAAACATTATTCCTAATGCTTCCAAGGAGCTACTTTCCTCTTCATATGATGACCCTTCCTCACTTTTTGTTATGGAATACGTACTAGTTTCCTCATCTATCGTGGTTTCATACCTATTGTCTACTTCCTTTTCTTTATTCACATCATAGGTCACCCTTTGGGAGCTAACCCCTTTAGCTCCATTAGGTTTCAAAACAAGAACGCATGCTTCCAAACATTGCACAAGAGATAGATCATATAGAGTAGCAATAGATGTTAATAGAGGAGTCTCAACGATATGGAAATGCCAAGTCTATTAGCATAGTCAACCTGTTGATGAAATGCCTCTCACCTTTCATCCCCTAGAAGCAATTGTTGGCAAACATTTTTAAAATTATTCATCACCTCAATATTTGCATCCTATCCATTCACTTGAAACTTTGGTTCCAAGATAAAGGCAACACCATGCAAGGGTGTATGCATCTGATTTCAACAAGATTGAGCCACTAAAACCATTGTGACTTCTCTCTAGCTACTCAAATTTCTTAAATTCTTTGATTTGGCAATTACCTTCAAACATTATCCAATAAACTTTGCCAAAAATAAATTTATCAGTATCTACAATGCGTAGCAAGTCCACAAAAGAATTTGACACACCCACAATTGTTTCTACATTGCCCATAGATTGAACCAATTGTGTACATTTTGCAGTAGTAGATTGATAACTTTGGTATTTTTCAATCCACACATCCCAGCGTCTATCTGCAACCATCTCATTCAAATTTGGGCACACTCATATCAACCTGTTCAAGACATAGTAGACAGTAGCAAACCTTTTTTCACAAAAAAAATATAAGGTTTTGTCCTAGGGAGTCCACTACATAGAAACCCTATATACAACATGTGTTGAAGTGGTATTTAAAAATCCCCTTGCCTGTGAATTTCAAGTGGATAAAATTTTCCCTTTTCTTTCAAGAGGCTTACATATTTTGTTCAAAATTGGATTCAAATGCCTCTCATGTAAATAAATTTCTGTAAATTTATGTAATTTTTGGTAATAAAAACCCCCTCTTGATAAATGCACAAGGTATGTTTACATTTAAAGGGGTGTACTCCCCGAGGGTTTTATTGGGAGATTTTGAGCAAAACAAGGCATACAAGAATTGATGCTCTCTTATAAACTTCACTTTATGATTGGCATCCAATAAAGTTTGCTTTTTAAAAGGCATCTTACCTATATCTTTCAATAACAAGTTCTATGTATGTGCAATGCACGGAACCGATGTTATTTCCAGATACTTACCTTGTATAGCCATACTTGCTCCCTTGTAGCTAGAGGCATTATCTGTCACAATTGCTGTGACATTTTTACACCCTCCTACTTTGGCAATGTCTTGCTCATATACAATTTCTAGGTAACTAGAGGTTTTTACTTTAAGCAATATATCAATCGCTTCAAGAAATACAGATCCTCTAGGACATATGCACATAACATTGATCAAAGGTTTCTTTTGGTAGTTTGTCCACCCATCCCAAACATTATGCATCCAAACATTGGCACAAAGTAAAGAACTGTACACTTCAATGCTAGTCTTGACTTTGTCTACATATTTTTGCATTTTATTATAATCAGGCATAACAAATCCTTTCGTTGCATTACTCATCTTGAAAGATAGGATTTTGAATTAAATTAAATGAAATGCCACAAGCCATGAAAGCTTGGGTCCATTTTAAGTGTAATTCCAACATCAACTTCTTATGTACACTTCAATGCTATTCTTGACTTTGTCTACATATTTTTGCATTTTATTATAATCAAGCATAACAAATCCTTTATTTGCATCACTCATCTTGAAAGATAGGATTTTGAATTAAATTAAATGAGATGCCACAAGACATGAAAGCTTGGGTCCATTTTAAGTTTAATTCCAACATCGACTTCTTATCAAATGCTGAAAGCAAAGATTGATCCCTAAGCCCCTTAGAGACAGATGCATTTACATCTATAACACGCTCAAATGTTGAAGGTGCACGATAGCATTGACCATGAGAACTTTATCCTAGTGATGGAGCTTTATCCTAGTGATGGAGAAGCATCTTCTCTATGCTCTACATTGATTTGATCTCTTCCATTTGCATAGATCACACCAAAGTATTTGTCCTTCTTGGACCACAGAGCTAAATTGAATTGATGGACACTGCTCTATCTTATGGCTTCCCACAAAATTCCCACATCTATAAGGGGCTTACGTTACTTGTTGCACGTGCGTGGGTCCTAAATGTGGTCTAAGTTGTCTCGAATGCTTCAAAACCAACTCAGCTAATTCATATGGATTTTTGTCCTTAATAGAGGGAACAACAAAATCAAAATTCTTAAATGAAGATTGTTTTTCACTCTTTTGATTGCCATGACTTGAGACACTTGAAATGTCAAAATTGCCATCGTAATCCATGGCATCTAAGCAATGCTCATTGAAGTTGGTGTTATTATTTGCCTACAAATGAGCATGCAACATCTTGTTTTGAAAGCCCTCTAGGAATATTGATATCAATTTTGTCTGGCTAGGTTTTCATCTGTTGATGGACATCTTGTGATGTACTACTTTAAACTATTTGCATAATCTCGTGTTGACTCATGTTCATTTTTCTTAAAATCACAGATCTATGCCACCGCATTGTGCTTGATCCCCATTTTTGAAAAGGCCATAATAAAATCATTTTCAAGGCTCCTAAACTGAGTCACTATTTCCATGTCTTGATTTTGGAACCATGAAAATGCTTTTCCTTCTAGAGTTAAACCAAACCCCTCTATCTGCATATATGTTGATTAGTGACTTTCTCCACATGAATGACTTGTTTAAAAGAAAAAACATGGTAATGTGGGTCACCAGATCCATCAAACTTCTTTACCAACTTCTACAAGTTGGATGGTCTTACTTGTCTAGTGTACTCATCTTCATGTCTTTGCCCTGTCTCTCTAGGCCTTTGTTGGTAATTAGCCTCACATGGTATGGGGATGTTTCCTCATGTCACTGAAAAATTTGTATGGCCTCCTCTTTTAGCTCCACTATCTCCAAAATGATTGGGTACTATAGGTGGTACACTAGGTCTTGGATCAGGTCCTCTAGAAAGGAAGGTGTTAG
Organism: Polystichum acrostichoides; assembly: GCA_025802375.1. Classification (NCBI taxonomy): domain Eukaryota; kingdom Viridiplantae; phylum Streptophyta; class Polypodiopsida; order Polypodiales; family Dryopteridaceae; genus Polystichum; species Polystichum acrostichoides. The sequence goes on from JAOYMV010448868.1 coordinate 3,890, forward strand.
ATTGCTTCCACCTAAATCCTTGGGGCGATCACTCTTCATAAGTCCCCTATATCACGTGTGTTTAAGAGACTATCAATAATACCCCTTTATACATCACTGTGGGTCTCATAAAAAATCCCCCTCCACCCCCTAATGTATACATAAAGTATACGTTTTTGGACATTTTTTGAGTAAAAAAATCCTTGCCGATTAGCTTACATGATATGATACATTTTTGAAAAGTGACTGCCCCAGGCCTAAATCACTCCAACTTGGAGGTAAGCTTTCTCAAAATATATCCATATCCTTGGGTCTTGCTATGGGTACATGGTCTATGTTTGTGATCACTATATTACCTCTACAAGTCATATTTCTCACTTTGTTACAATCTAGCATCATATACTCATTCCCAAACAAATCTACCATACAAGTAGCACTACAACTAGGTAGTCTCTCAAACAAAATGACATGATAATATGAAATTCTACTCCCATCACATTTGTAGTTGAGTAATAAGTTCTTGAGATAGTTCTATACACTACCCAAATCAACACATCCTATGGAATTCTTATGACTTCAATTTGATGGTAAGTTTTCCAATTTGGTTCCTTCTTTTCCCCATTTTTATTTTCAAAGTTAAAAGTAAATGCATTGAATGCCTTTGTTTTGGAAAAATTAAATCCATACTTGGCCTTGGATTTTGGGATGTTGATGGGAAATTTTGTTCCTTTCATCCTCAAAAGAGGCCTTGTTTGCTTCTTGCATTTCCTAATTTGACAAGTTGTCCAATGGCATCCGTGTGCTCATGATCCATTATCGCCACATAGTGAGTGCCATGTTCTCCGATATAGTGATCCCCTTCGCATTCCACACATGGAGCAGCTTGTATAGGATTCAATGTTTTTTTATCTTTATGAGGTACCTAGACAATGGATCAATATAGACATGTGCCACCATAAGCATTAATACCAATATATATTTAGCTTCATGTTGTATTCCATGCCTTGGGTTGATGAAGTAGTGCTAAATCCAAATTGTTTATTACTAGAATTTGAACTTTGTGGTCTTTTGTGTATGTTTTGTGAGGTCTTTGGCATAAACTCAAAGAACCCACCCTGAGACATTTTTCTCTTAATTAAAAATACGATATGATATTTGAGTACAAATCCAATGATTTGTTCTCCAAGATACTCTCTAAGTTATGCATAGTAGTAATGTACCACTACCTTGAGTAGGTACCCTTGAAGCAACATCGGATCCAATTTGGGAACCAAGATGTCGTTTGAATCTTAAATGCATAAGACTTTGTTTTTATTTTCTTCTTTTAAGATCCAATGCAAAATTTGGTTGATTTTTGTGTATGCCCCCTTTTTTTTATTAAGTAGGTACTTAATTAATTTATGTGTGTGTGCAAGGTTGGTTGATTTTTTGGCCAATTGATAGTGTTGCAGGTGCAATAGCAATCTAGGAATGGTTTTAGGTGGTTTAAAAGCTACAAATGATGTCCAAATAGGATGCACATAGAGGTATTGATTATATGCACCGTCAAGATTAGTCTTGTCAACTCTATGACATATTTTTCAAATTGTAGAATTTGCCAAATTTTGAACAACTCCAAATCAAAATTTGACTTGATTGTTGTGTTCCCTTGGCTTAGTATAATATGTCTATGACCTTTAACTGCAAAAAAACTATTTTAAGATGCATAAATTCCATCTACAAAACTTGGTATTTTTATGGCAACATAGTGCTATAGGAGGCACAACTATAGGAGGCATAAAAATGGTCCAAATGCTTCCTAGCACCTATAATTATGAACTTATCAAGGTACCTTGTGCAAATTTGACTAGATTCTATTTGACAATTTGTAAAAGTGCCAAGTTTTTCTTTTGTTAGAATTGGGATTTTTTGAGCTCAGTAGGTTTTTGGTATTGCAAACATCATTCCTATCATGTTGGCATTTCAAACAATTTTCCTATAATGTTGGAATCAAAAGTGATGTTTGTAGATACCCTGAACTGTAAAAGCGCCAAGTTTTTGGCAGCTCTTGAATGGCCTAAAACTAATGCTAGGGTCTCAAAGGAGCTTGTACAACACCCTAGTGAAGTCAAAACTCAAAATAGAACAATGAAAGTTAAAGAAATGCCACCTGTCTAGATGATAAAAAGGAACAATCACTAATTGTAGTGACACTTTTACCACTTTATCGTACCTTTTTGAAATCCCTTCTAGCCCTTACTTATTCTACCCAATAACCACATGATAGCCACTAACATGCCTCAATAATACCGGATAGAAAATATTTAAATGAGGCCTTCAAAGGCCCTTACCTTTTTCTCACAATAGTTGAAGGCTAACGTTGCAAAACATCCAAAGATAAAAAAATGTAAGGCTCATTAGTGTTATTAAGGCTACTTACTCCTACTCCTAAATGGAAAATAAATAACATATCAAAGGAAAAAACAAGAAAATCAAATGAGATCCAATATTAACCACAATATGGTTTTGTGAAATGGTGTTTTCACACACCTACTTCTCTTATTATTATACTCTCTTCTTTTCCTACTCTAGCCTATGCAGTCTCACCGCCTCTATGCCCTTGACTCCCATACAATGTCCATAACTACTCTACTCTAACCTCTCCAATGATTTTGCAACCACTTAGAGCATACTAAATCAAATAAATTAACCATGGTGAGCACTCAACTACCATAGGTTTTTGATCCCTGGCAATGGTGCCAATGGAGAACAGTGTTCCCTATCCTTGCATCCTAGTGCTGGCTTAGCCACACTCATTTCCCATAGAAGGGTAACACTCAATGTCAATCCATGAAGCTAAACCCAACTAGAGCATGAAAGTTTATCTCTATTGAGAGAGTGGTTTCAACCTAATTAATCTACCCTTCTCAACCTACTACTCTCAACATACACACATTTGCATCATCAAGTATACCATGCACAGGAATAAATGTTAGCATTCATTAGCACACACTTCTTAATCCCTATCTAATAACATCAATCCATGTTTATAAAGCAATGTCTTTGCATCCACTTTCTTCAATTCTATTTAACATGCATTCAAATCTACTTACCTACTAAGCATTACAAGCAACAAATGTACACACACACTCCATCTACTCACAACCTTAAAGCCAAGGACTATTGCAAGGACTCAATATTTAATACCTATGAGCATAAGACTTCACAATGGGTAAGAAAACAATTCACTCCACACATTCAACAATACCAAACCTTCATTCACTCAAACACACACACGAACACACACAAATTCATAAGCTCAAAAGCATGAGAGAGAGAGAGAGGGAGGGTTTCATTACCCAAACAAAGAAGCAAGCAATGAATATTAAACATTTTAACATTAATGTAATAGATAATAAAGATTAAAATATAGAGAGAAAATACTTCTTCCATTGCATTATAGTACCAAGAATAGAAGTCTTGAGCTCAAGATTGCAACGGCTATGGTGATAAGAGGAGAAGAAACTCTTGGATCTCTAGAGTAATTACTACAAGATTTGAATAGCTAACTCACGAGAATGTAACCTTATCACTAAGCGAAAGTGGCTTAAATAGGCTTTTTACAAAATGACCCACACTTGGCTAATCGGATACTTAGTAAGTGATTAAGGTTACAACACTTAGTAAGTGATTAGGGTTACAACACTTAGTTAGTGATTAGGGTTATAGTACAAATTAGAAATCCTATATTACAATGGCTTGTTACAAGAGTACACTAATTACAAGCAAAAATATTTACAAAAAAGTAGGCTTAGGCTTGGTGGTGAACTTCCGCAACATATCTTCATTACATTCCTTTCCCATTCCCCTTCAATGGATCCTTGTCTAAACACCATCTAATTCTTCATCTTCAATATGTTTTTATATAGTCTACTCATCACTACTACTATACCATCTACTTAAAAGCCTAAGTAAGCTTTTGAACCATTAACAAGGACCATTGTCCAATGAGATATGAATGTATCTTCTACAACACATGCCACTTAATTGTTTATGGGCAACCATAAAACTTAATTACCCATAGGTTTCTTGTACAAGCATGCTCTTACCATATACATTGATTGCAAATCATATTGGAACCACTCTCAATAATGTGTTAGACACTCTTACCATGGACACCTACTCTTACCATAGACACCTTGAGCACCTCAACACAAGCAGAGGTAAAGTTCTGCTCCATCACCACACTACCAAGGTTACAATGAGGATTAGGCTGAGGGTAGAAAGGCAAGAAAGTAAAGAAAATGGAAGGTTCATCCCTTCAAGATGGGAAATTTAGATTCAAGTGAAACTACAAGCAACAGGACCATGAAAGTGATATAGCTGAGAAAATAGGTGGAGAAATGCCAGAACCAAGAAAATACACAAAATTGATAATGTTTTAGCTAAGACACTAATGATGCATCCATGTTTTATGTTGTTCCATGCATCCAAATTTACTTTTGGCTTCACAAAAATTCAAGGTAGACCTTGTCAAGCTAGAGTATGCAAAAATATTTTAATGAACAATTCCACTCATGATGATAGCTCCATGTTTCCAAGAGTTCTAGACATCATTTTTGACATGCAACATGATCGACATGCAGTGCACACAATATAGAATTGGAATATGAGGTTAGATATGCTGAAAAATAGTTCCACACAAGATGAAGTTCCATGAAATGATAGTTCTATTTAGACCCAAGAATGTGTAAATGGGACCCAAATCAGGTCATAAACCTCATTTTCATATCAAGGAGCTTGAGTGATTTTCACGTCCTTCCCACTTTTGTCTCACATGTCCATGACCCTTGCAGATTTCACCATGCACACTAGGCAGGTCCTTTGAGTGTCTTTTACATACAATACATGAAATACACGCTATGATTTGGTACAAGTATCTGCCCTCTTGAGCTTAACTCACCCCGCCCTCTCACCTGTGCCTCGCAAGCACATTGCACCTATGCCTTGGCTAGGGAAAATCTTACAAATTTTCCCCAAAATCTTGACACTTAGAAATTTTATAGGTAGTGGGGTATGGGAACCTTATTTGCACACTTAGAAATTTCCCCATTACATCTTTTTTTTGGATCCTTCCCATACAAAGAGGCCCTTTTTTTTGGATCCTTCCCATACAAAGAGGCCCTCAAGGTATTCAATATTACCAACATCAAGGTTTTTTTTAAGGTAAAGCCTTGGGGTGCTGATCTTTGCAGAGCCTAGGAGTTCCAAACAAGCATTCACAACAAGGGTAATGTATATGTGTCATGGATAGGGATGGCCACCTTTTTCACATCTGAATTACACATGAGCTCATCCAAGAAGGTCCACAATTGGGCAATGGAGACACCGCTACATGCAGACAACTTAACCACGATAGAGAAGTCTATGTGAAGTTTGGTTTCCACTAGATCCTTCTCAAGTCTATGTTACACCAACTCATTCTCAAAGCTATGAACATAGAAGCATGGAAAAATCCTCAGGTGTTGAAGAATTAGCCAGAGTGGTGCATTAAGTTTTGACCAAATACAAGACAATTAAAGAACATGTGGCTGCACCACAAGGGTTAAGAAAATATCCAATGTTTGTCCTAGTGTCCTACCATTATAGTTGGGAAAAATTCAAGTGGATGCAAACTATAAATCCCAATGCACTTAACTACCCTAAGCCCCCCAAGACATCTGCAAATGAAACAATACATGACACATGGTTCAAAGAGATATTGGAAGTAGTGGAGGCCAAGTACAAAGAAGTTATAGATGCAAGTTCAAGAGGATGTTCAAGGCTTGCTTGGATACTTTTGAAGAACTTCAACTTCAACAAACCAATTAGAACAAGACAGAGATCCAGAACAAGGCTTGGCATTAAACTTTGAAGTTGGTCCCATTGGCAGCCAAATCTAGGATAGAGCCTTGCTCTCTTTACTTGCTTGAATGAAGTTTTTTTGTGCATGCTTGCTTGGCATAGGCATAGGAAAGTGTGGGATCCTTATATGGCTTGTGTGGTTGGGTGTATGTGTGTGTTTGCTTAGGAGAAGAGCATACGATGCAAATCCTTGCATTGGGGTTAATGGGCATAATAAGAGTATGAAGGGTAGGTAGTATTTGGATAAAACCATTATCTTTAAAACCCTTCTTGCCTTTTTGGGTCATTGGGAAGGGTTTGAGTCACAATTGAGTGCTTAGGTGTGTGTGGTGGTGGGTTACATTGGTGGTAGCTCTCTCGTAAGGGATAAGCCTACATGCACTAATTGGGTCTAGTCATCATATTGTAAAGGAGTAGCAATACTCTATGGAAATGCTTGTACTATGCTTGCACTCTATTTCAAGGTAGGGAGCCCTATTATCCACCAATTTTACCTCTAAGTTTTGGCAATCATTATTCAAAATAGTGGGAACAAATTAAGTATGAGTTTTGCATATCACCTAGAAATAGATGGTCATATGAAAGGGCTTATGGAAATGGATAATATTTCCTCTAAATCAATTATTTAACTTTGGTAAAGTTTTCCTACAACTCTTCCTATCATTAAGTTCTTGAAATTAACCTTTTAAGGCTCTATATGGACAAGAATGTATAACTTTTGATAGAAATTCCTTATTTTTTAATTGAGGACACCTCTCTCTTTTTATTAGGGGGATTGTAAGGGCCCTTCCTAGCTCTACACAGTTTATACAAAATATTTAATGCTTTTATCATGTCTCATCTCTTATTTATAAAGCAATTAAAAAGTTTGGTTATGCAATGTTTGCTTTGGACCCGTTTGGATTTGACTTTGTGTCTCTTCATTGGATAAAGTTCTTTTTTAGAACTTGGATCTGGCATTAGCAAGGTTTTTGTTTCAAAAATTATTTGCAATAGTTCAATACTTTTTATTGGATTGATCTAGCTAGTTGGTTTAGTTGGGAAGATTTAAATTATTTGAGGACTTGATATTATTTGGTGCATTGAAGGGAACCCTTGTATGTGTGACTACTTGTCACTTTACATGGTCCTTTCTCTTGTGAAGTTTGATTTTTGGGAAGGATTAATCTTGATAGTCTTTAGGGAAAAAAAAAACAAAAAAAGAACTCATTTTATTTTTTCTTTAAATCATTGTGAGCCTTGATTTTGGCAAAAAAAAAAGATGAGAGCAAAAGTTAATGAAAAAAAGAAGATACAAAGGACTTGTATTTTTTTCAGCAATTCTAGGAGTGTGTGTGGGTTTGTAAACCAAATTCAATTCTCTCTATTTCTCTCGTTTAGTTCCTATTTTGTAGCAACCCAAGGCTACTCTATTTTCCTCTTTTTTATCTAGTATTTGTGTGTCCATCTCTCCCAATTATACTTGCATTTCTTGGAAGCCTTTCCATAGATTCCCTCCACTCTCATTGCAAGGCTTGTTGCCTTTAAAGGTAAGAGGTGCATGCAGTCTTGTTGATTGAAGATTGATTTGTTGGAACTTTTTGGGAGGATTTGGCCACTTTTTAACTCTCTTGGTGATTATAATCCTACCCTCTTACTCACTCAAGAAAGCAATTCATTCATTAAACATTGCACTTAAGCCCTCTTCATAAACAACAAGGCATGCCTCTCATAAACAAGGCAAACAAACCCTCATGTAGTATACCTTTCATTGAATAAATCCAGCAAACCATTCATTAAAAAAATAAGCATACCCTTCATAAACACTCACAAGAATACCTCTTGTGATATAAAAAATGGAGAACATGCCTCTTATGGACATGGTAAGCAATGCTCTTCACTAAATCAAGAAAGAAAGCTCTTGATAAAATTATGGAAGCACCCTCTTTAGTATCACATGGCAAGCATACCTTCCTTGCAATTCTCACTCTTCCACAAATAAGGTAAGCTTACCCTCTTCATTAATATGGTAAACTTCTCATTGATTAAACATTACAAGATATCTTGATATACATAATACAAGAAACTTTTATTAAGCAAAGCATGAGCAAGCAAGGAACCTTAATTATGCAAGCAAGCCTCTTACTATTCATTATTAACAAGGCCTCAATAACCTTTAAGCATGCCATTTCCATAACTTTCAATAAGGAACCCTTGATTAAACTTTGATAAGCATGCCCCTCATTACACATAGAAATATTCCCTTATGCAATCATGATCTTCCATAACATTGCTAACATGCCTTTTCCCTTACTTCATAGCTACCTTGCCCTATCCTTAATCATTACAAACATGTGCTTCATGTACAAGAAAGCAAGCAATTCTTCATGGACAAAGCAAGCAAGCACTCCCTTCATGGACAAAGCAAGAAAACATTCCCAGCATGGACAAAACAAGCAAGCATACCCTTCATGGACAAAGGAAGCAAGAATCCCCTTCATGGACAAAGCAAGCAAACATCCCCTCTTTCTCATAAAAGAAACAACATGCCATCTTCCTAAAACAAACCAGCATACCCTCTTCACAACTTGGCAAACATACCTTCAAAAACATAGGAAGTATGCCCTCCTCTTACACATATAACAAGCCTTCCATTATCAATAGCAATCAACTTGTTTCCCTTAAACATTGCCACCATACCCTTCCCTTATTAACATGGGCAAGCTTACCCTTCAATAGCATTGACAATAAGCTATCACATGTAAGGTAAGCCACATTCATTATCATGGCAAGCATCTTACTCCTATACAAAGAAAGTATTCAAGAGGTACAAGATAGAGCAATACTTATGATGCACAAGGTGAGAGAGGGAGAGAAAAAAGAAGAACCATACCTTGAAGGTTGATAAGGAATTGGTTGCAAGGAATACCACCGCCATCGACATGTATGCTAGATCCAATATGAGGCAAGGGAGGGAGTAGATCCGACAAGGAAGGCTCCTACATCCACTCAGACACTCGCGCATCCCTCCTTCTTCCACTTGACCCCTCTTCTCTCCTTTATCTCTATATTGACGTGCATAGGATTCTTCTCCCTTACAAGCTTTGTAATAAGCAAAAAGGCTAATAAAAATGCTCTTTCTCTCTCTCCTTTGAGACAAGAAAGGCCCCCTCTCTGTCTAGATTATGAAAAAATCAAGTGTTTCTCTCTAAAAGAGCACCCTCTCTCTACTTTGTGAAGACTAGGCAATGTTGTCCCTTGAATACTCTCTCTCTACAATAAATGGAGTCTTAGAAAAGGCTTGCATCCATCCCTTTCAATTTCCATTTCTTTCTAATATGTGAAAATTGAAGAGTGTTGGGTTAATCCCGGTCTTACCCTCATAGAAATCATCTCAAGAAATAGGTAAAAGATTGATGGTATGAACCACCTCTTAGAGTAGCTAAAGAAAGGCAATTAATTGCCTTGATTTGAGAGATGATTTGTGGTAGTTGAAGCCGCTTGTAAAAGCCTATTTAAAGGCCTTCTTATGAATGAAAAAATGACCCACTTTTGTTTAAGTTATATGGTTGTTTTGAGTCGTTTATAATGTAGCCAATAAGGTGTGGGCAGCCCCTCTTAGTAGGAGGTTAATTAGTAGCTTAATTAGTCACTAATCATGCTTCTTAATCCTCTTCTCAAACCTTCACTTCTCCAA
>JAOYMV010449979.1:0-13355 GCA_025802375.1 Polystichum acrostichoides
GAATTAGAATTGATAATTTTGCTAGTCCTAAATTAAGTTTCATAATTCATCGTGTTTCCCTTGATTCCCGAGAGGAGCGGTAGGAACTTATTTGTGAGGCTTTGTAATTTCTACCCTTTCCTTTTGGACAATCTTTTATACCAATGGGCACCTTGACGACTCTAGTACTTAGTCGATACTCAGCCTGAGTTGCAGCCAGTCGAGATTCTGTTAATTCTTCCCATCTGGAGTGGTGCATATATCCTGCCATCGGCCTTTTTACTGTATTGATTCTTTCTATTTGTTATGAACCTTTTGTGCTAGGCTTCATTGTGGTTGAGTCTGCCTTGCATCTCTGGAGCTTTGACAGAAACTCAACACGCAGACGTTCGTATGAATGTATGATCTTATGTGTGTGGGTTTGTTATCATGGTATGCGTGTGTGTGTGTGTGTGTGTGTGTGTTTGTGGGACCATATATTGATACAAAGCTCTACACCCACTATTGGGCACTGATGATGTTGTTGGGATGTCACAATATCTTGAGTTTTTAACTTGCACTTTCTTATAAGGTGAATTTGTGCATGTCGCTGGATTCATCTAGATAAGTCATATTAGCAAACTTGCAAAATTCACATCGTGAATTTTTTATTAAAGTTGTGGCCATTTGATATTGTGTTAATTCCTCCTATCTTTAGTGGTGCATATGCCCTATTAAGTACCTTCTTTCTGCTAGACTTCATTATGGTTGATTCAGTGCATCTCCGAGTTAGCTTTAACAAAAACTCATCATAGGGATCAATGTATGCCCTTATGTGTGTGTGTGTGTGTGCGTGTGTGCAGGAGCATATAGTGATACCAAGTTCTACGTCTACTATTGAGGTGTTGACGACGTTAGTATTGGGGATGTCACAGTGTCTAGTCCGTACTATGCATGATGGAGTTGTTGGTTATATAATTTGCATTTTCTTATAATATTAATCCTGGCATGTTCTTAGATTCATCTAGGTATATATCTTTCCAAATGGTACTAATTGTTTCTAAAAACTGTCAAGTTATCTTGTTTCGTCTGTCAATATGTTTTGGATTCTCATAGTGCGAAAAAAGAGGTGAAGCTTCAAGAATTTGTCTCGAGCTAATTATCAAAATATAATGGCAAAGCGTAAGAGCAAAAGCTACATAAGTTCAACCTCGCCTGAATTGTATTTGGAAAGTAAAATAACTAGTAATGAAAGAAAGCTCAAGTTTGTCACATAAATTTTCTTGCAAATAGAGGTATGAACAAACTACATCTCACTACAGTCATACATCTAGACCTCCATCCATACTCACAAGAAAAATGTGCATATACATACAAATACGTACGTCGTACACACATACCTATTAAATGCATACATACATTCATAGATACACACAACCTACACACACACACACACACACACACACACACACACACACACAGGCAGGCACTCAGAGAGCTAAAAGGAATAGAAGGTTATTTTAGAGAGAGAGAGAGAGAGAGAGCGAGAGAGAGAGAGAGAGAGAGAATTGGTACACCTCTTCATGTGCTTATTGGGGGATGGGGGCGCAGATTTTCAGTACCCAGTGGGGTTGCACAATGTGATAATGGTAAGCCGGATGGAGTACTTGCAATGCAGAGTGAGGAAGCCCATAGCATTTTTCAGCAATGGGAAGACACATGTGAAGCTAGGAAAGAAGGGCACCTACTACTTCATATGTGGGCTCCCTGGTCATTGCCAAGCTGGCATGAAGATGGCGGTCACCGTACGCTAAACTGCGATGCTACATACTAACAACAATATAAACTGCCCGCCATACTAGTACAATTATCTCTTCATATATAACCAAAGATCACCATCCTTCTGTTTAACTTCCAAAAGCAATACCCAAGTCTTTTTCATGTTTAACAGAGTGTTATGGTAAAATAAGCATTTAACTTTTGTTCCTTGGATCTTCCTCATTATCTATCCCACCGATGCAGCTTACTGGTTCGATATTCCGATTGTGAGGGACTTGGTCCGTCTCCATATCATTCTTAAACAAAAAGATTTTTCAAGGTTGATGTGCTCACTGTTTGTTGTTTGGCAATTGATTTTTTCTTGGTTAGTCTCTCTCTCTCTCTCTCTCTCTCTCTCTCTCTCTCTCTCTCTCTTGCGCGTGCGCTGTGGAGCTTGCTGTCTCCTACATACACCAGCTCTCTCTCATGTAGCCATGGTAACTCAGAGCCACCATATACATTGGATGCCATGGAAATTGGTGTGCCTAATTCCATTGACAAATCTCTCACTAACCAAGCTTATATCCGTAATTATTGGGCGGCAAAAAAGCGCAAACAAAGAAGCAGTTAAAGGAGTCATGGTATCCAAGTCGGATTGCCGAAAACCAGGTTAAAGAAGAACATATGCTTAGTTGTGGCTCGGTGTTGGCGCAAGCAGACCCAAGGGCTCCCAATAAACGAACAAAAAGAGATATTTGAGCAGCTCATGCACCATCAAACATTCTCCAAGTTACAAAATTCAAATGTCAAATCGACTCGTCTCCGATGTTCGTAACACATTGACTCAACTCAAGGTCCCCCACTCAGCAAGTGAGCTTTTTGTCAAGAGAACCTCTTTGATGATGATATTGAATAATATTGATAGCACAACATCAATAAATCAATCTAGAATTACTAGTGTATTGGGTGTTCATCAAAGGAATATAGCGGCAGCAAATTCTCGACTGGAGATGAAAGATGAGAATGAAGTGTTTCCATTGGGTGCTTGTCAGAGACAATTGCCTCGATGTACCATTATCACAGGTGAAATTATAGATTTGGTCTATGCTTTTTGGACATCAGAGACAAGAGTTTCACCTAACAAAAATGACATATGTAAGCAAATAATCGGAAGAAAAAGTGTTGTCAAACATCGCATACATCTTCTCGATGACTCTCACATAACCTCTTATTCTTGCAATCGATATTCTGTGGTGTTTCATTTGGACAGATGTTAAAGTAGAGAGTTTTTATAGTGGTATATCTCTAGGATTTGAGATGTGATTAAGGGATATATTAAGGACTTAATCAAGCTCAAATAAAGTGGAGACTCAAATCGTTTGTCCTACACAAGCTCCCGCAAAGGTGAGCATGCTTGATATTGCTAATAATATCCTCTGGAGAGTACCAAATTTGGTAGTGTGCTGCAAAGCAGTGGTTCCATACACTACCAAAAGCACCAAATTAGGACTCATCTTCTATAAAGTAATACTCCATACAATGCATATATATCTGGTATTTATTATAGGGCAGTGACTCCATATGCTACCAAAAAGAGCTAGGTAGAAAACCCAAGCCTTTCAAGAGTACCAAAATGGGTAGTATGATGCAGAGCAATCATTCCATACATTACCAAAAGACTGTATAGAATCACTGCTAGGCAAAACAGTACCAAATTTGGTACTGCACAGAGGCTTGGGTACAAGTTTTGACACTTTTGGTACTGTATGTGACTTTTGCTATGCAATTGAGCTCCAATTTTGGTGCTCATTTGCATGCTGGGGAAGTATACAGGGTACCAACAGCTAAATCCTAAACCCTATACCACCAAACCCCACATGGAGTTCCAAATTTGGTAGCCTTCAGATGGTAGAGGGTTTAGGATTTAGCTGTTGGTACTCTGTATACAACCCCAACATGCAAATGAGCACCAAAATTGGAGCTCAATTGCATAGCAAAAGTCACATACAGTACCAAAAGTGCCAAAACTTGTACCCAAGCCTCTGTGCAGTACCAAATTTGGTACTGTTTTGCCTAGCAGTGATTCTATACAGTTCCAAAGGAATGAAGGACTAGTACCTAAACAAATGTATAATGCCATTTTTGGTACTCCCCTGCCTGAATGGGATTTTAGAGTATGAAAATGTTTGCAAGAAGTACCTATGGGAATCTTGGATACTACCAATGACTGTAATATTGTTAAACGTTTGGTGCTTTATTGGATCAATAATAGTACCCAAGACTCTTTTAGTACCAAATCTGGAGGACTCATTTTAGATATAAATCAACTTTGGTAGTAAATAGTACCAAATTGCAACTATTTACCAATTTGGAACTATGTGCCAGTTTGGTACTATATAGCGGTTTGGTACTCAATACTAACAATTTGGTAGTATGCACCAGTTTGGTACTCCACACTACCAAATTTGTTCTATGTATAAGTTTGGTACTCAGTACTACCTAATTGGTACTCTGCAGCAGTTTGGTGCTAAAGATAGACTGTGAAGTACCATATTTATGCTTGCTAGTACCCAATAATGCTATTCGATTACTCTCTACCACCAATTTTGGTATTTTTCTGAATGCATGAGTTGTAATCTAAATGATTGGGATATTTTGATGTGAAAGGTTGAGCTCTAACTTGGACTATTTTGATGTGATAGGTTGAGCTCTACCAAAGATTCAAGAGTACTCATCCTTCAGTGCAGCTGTCATTAAGATCCTTTGAGGCACTAAAACCATACTATGTTCGGAAGTTGAAAGAGCGGTATACTTGCTGCTGTGTATATCATGTCCAGATGATATATTTCAAAGAGGCTTTCAATCAAATGCGGCAAAACAAGTTTGGGCACCATGAAAAAGGACATCTTTGTACATGCTCCATTTGTTGTGCAAGAGGTAATCCAGGTCAGTGTTCTGCAAATCAGGAAGTATGTCAGCACATTAGTAATATGTGGGAATCCTTATTGTGCCCAAAGCCTCTGGACAGTGAGTACCATGCAAAGAAATGTCTGTTTGGAGATTGCCCCGAATGTGGTGTAACCAAGTTGACTTTTTGCCCAGATGAGATTTCTATGGATAGTAGGGAGTTGACTGTGAAAGTTTTTAAGGATGTCGGAACCGGACAAGTTGATGCCACTGGCAGTGAGAAGAAGAGAAAGGACTTGATTGTGGAGAGAATGCAAAGTGCTGCTTTTCTTCACCTCTTTTCAGATCATCTCAAAAGCTTCATCAAGCATAACTTCCTCTTTAGGTGGCAGGCTCAACAGTTCAAAGACTGCTTGCTTAACTTTCCTAGTGATGTTGTTGTGTCAGTTGTTGATTTTGCAGAGAATTATGCTTTTAAAATGCAGAATGAGATTCAATCCATGCATTGGTGGTCAACCCAGGTAACCATATTGGTGCACATCACTTATGTGAGAAACTCAGCAGGTGCTGTTAAGAAGACACTACATTTTTACATTTCAGATGACAAGCTCCATGACACATTGTTTGTTCAGCATTGCTTTTTGCTTCATGATAAGTGGCTGAAACAACAGGGACATAACTTGCGATATCATTGGGTGTGGTCAGATGGTGCTGCCTCCCAATTTAAGGCACGGAGACCTTTCTATTTTGTGGCAAGGTACTATCAGTTGACAGGATTGTACATGATGCATAACTTCTCCGCTTCAGGACATGGAAAAGGAGAGCATGATGGTGCAGGTGCTGTCATTAAGAGAACCCTCACTCATGAGGAGCTAAAACCAGATGGTTGGCCTATGAAATGTGCAGCTGATGTCGTTAATTTTCTTAATGCAACATTTCAAACCACAAGGGAAGAACATAGGTGCAGTACTCAGAGAGTATTCTGGCTGGTTTCAAAGGATGATGTGCAACGCAATCTACTGTGGGACTGTAAGCCCATTACAGGTTCCCGCTCAATCCATTGTGTTGATGGATATTCAACAGACAACCCATGCGCTCTACGCCTTCGAACGCTCTCATGCTTTTGTAATTCATGTGTGTTGGGACAGTGGAGGAGATGCAAGAATAGACAATACATAGAAGAATGGAAATATGTCTCCATTGTGCCATTGACAGAGACGGTAGAAGCAGACAGCAACAAAGACAAAGACGAAGACAAAGACGACGAGGAGGGAAGCAGTGCTGTGTTGGCCATGCCAATGAGCCAGGATTCTAACCTGCCTCTCTATGAAGGAAACCCTGAATTGTTATGTGAGATGTTGTCTGTTGGGGACAACTTCGCAGTCAAAGCTGCCGAGGCCAACGAGGACTTTTACCTTCTGAAGTGCACAAAAGCAATGTATCAGACAATGAGAACACAAAAGGACAAGTGGCATAACAGAATTGTACGCGGTGGAATAGTAGTTGAAGGCCTGTACTATGGCCGGATTGAGGGGAAGGTTGATACATATACCCTATTGGATCAGACACCTCCAGTGATGATCTACTCCCATCTTGTAAGAGCCATACGCTTCCTCATGGAGCCTATCCTTGGATTCCATAACCAATTTAGATTGTCCACTGAGATATATGAAAACATATACAACAGTATGCCATTTGATGATGGAAGTGACCAAGATGCTGGCATGTCAGTCTTCAGCCCATCTCCAATCTGTACTTCTCCCAAATAGAAAATTACTTTTGCTGATTTTGTGTATTTTAGTCTGTACTTTAGTGTTTGTATTTCACTAACTTGTGACTAAAACAAGAACCTAGAACAAAGGAGCATCAACTCAACACCTTATGATCATGTACAGTTGCTGATTTTCAAAAAGTACCAAAATTGGTAAAACAAAATACCAAATTTGCCAGAGACGTAAAATAGAGAATGCATTGGTCATGTACACCAAAAAGGGGATTTCCATTAGCCAGTATATATAGCAAAAGGGTATTTGGTTACAATTTAAAACTGATGTTGGGGGGGGTCAAACTACAGTACCAAATTGGTACTAATAAGTACCAAATTGGTACTGTACAGTACCAAAATTGGCACCAAACAGTATCAAATTATCAATAGTCCAAAACAATACCAGAACTTACTACTACTTATATACATGTAAGCTAGATTTGCCAAAGTAGACTAGTGTACTGAAAACAATTCATCAATAAACTCTGCACAGATTACAATGGACACCAAGGTGGACTTTTCATTGATCTATAATATGCAAAGTAGCAGTTGTACAAAAGGTGTATTTTTATCATGCTGAATATCACAAAAAGGGGCACTAAACTCAGGTTATAATAAGCTCTCTAGCAGGCGGGGGGGTCAAAGCGGTAGGAATACCCCTCCATTGCTATGAAATGATCAGCTACAATGGATGAAAGGTCATCCTCCACATCAAACAAGGGGGTCCTGCGAGCATACGCGGTTGGGAACATGTCATTTATCCATCCAGTCAGCCACGGATAAATGACATCCTTCAGGTAGAGCGGGCGAGCCTGGTCGTAATAGGTCGGCTCATAGGAGCGAATGCAAAGGCATGACTCATAGTCATTCTTTAGAGACTTGTATCTGGAATCGTCCACTAGAATTGTAGTGGCAGCATCAAACTGTGGGTGCCTCTCCCACACCCTCTTTAGAAGCTTCAGGAACACGGGCTTGTCACCGAACTCACGAGCAACGTGTGGAACCTGCTGAAGGCTTTTGGCCCAGATCTCACACTCAGCCTGGCTATAGATCTCTGTAAATGAAAATTTAGAGGTTAGTTAACAGTACAGACATATATATGAGGACTTATTAACAGGTAACAGTACCTAAAAAAAGTCCCCTCATCTTCATTAGTTTAGGAAAGCACGCATGCATAATCTTCATGAGCTTTTCCCTTGAGCAGCATGACCAGAGCATGACATAAGCCTTCTCCCTTAGCTTTAGGATGAACTCCTCTGCATCGGGCCTCACAACACAATACGTCCACTGAAGCACTTGCACACCTCGAGGTCTGACCCCAGTAGGAAATGGTAGCTTCCAAAGATCAGTTGGGCATTCAGTGTCATAATTCTTTAGTAGAACACCGTTGATGTCAAGTATTATGAGCCGGTCTCGCGGGAAGCCTTCTTATCTATGGGTAGCGCCGTGTCAAGAGCTTTCTCGTTAAGCCACCATGCCTCCCTTGCTACAACACCCAAAGGCCAAATGAGACAAAGGAGAGACTTAGAATAGTACACTGAGATTCATGTCAGCTCTCCATTTGCTACTTAATAGCCATGTGAGTAAGAGATGCTAATCATATTAGGAAAAAAATACCTAATTTGGTGGATTATGTACATCACAAATTGTCCCATACACGTTGTACAATAACAACAGAATCATTTAGGTAAACCAAATTTGGTAGTATGAAGTACCAAATCTGAAACTATGAAGTACCAAATTTGGTAGTATGAAGTACCAAATTTGGTGCTGAACAGTATCAAAACTAACATTTGGCATTACTCAACATTATCTGACTCCTTCAAAAGAACCTTATATGATCAAAACTAACATTTGGTATTACTCAACATTATCTGACTCCTTCAAAAGAACCTTATATGATCAATGATAGATGGCAACGACAGAAGAACAGAAGAATGCCTTTGATTCATGTAAATCCAATACAATTTGCACGCCCCGGGGACTAAGCCTTGCAGGCACGCGGCTTCAAACCACGACGTGCAGGGCGCTTTGGTCCGTTCAGAATAAAAAGCTCCGATAGAGTGGCTGAGTCAGATTCTTCACCTTCATATTCGTCGACCACAGAAGCCGTATCCCTCGTAGCCTTACCTCCCTCTGTAGTTTCAGTCTCATCAGTCTCCGTCTTCCCCTTTGCATCAATCCCCCCGTCCCTCGCAGCCTTACCTCCCTCTGCAGTTTTAGTCTCATCAGTCTCCATCTCCCCCTTTCCATCAACCCCCCCATCCCTTGCAGCCTTACCTCCCTCTGCAATTTCAGTCTCATCAGTCTCTGTCTCCCCCTTTACATCAACCCCTCCGTCCTTGGCAGCCCGTCGTGTCGACCCCTCTTTGGCATCATCTTTCCCCTTAGCATCTCCGTTGCCCCCCCCTTGTTGGCAATACCTCCCGCTTGTTTGGTCACCTTTGCTGTACGCAAGAGCTTTGCATCATCCTCCCCCCCTTTCTCCTTCTTGCCATCTCCAATGCTCTCCCCCTTCTTGGAATTACCTCCCACCTTCTTTTGTGCCTTTGCTGTACGATTCTGCGTGGCATCGTCCTCCCCCTCTTTCTCCTTCTTGCCATCTCCTGTGCTCCCCCCCTTCTTGGCTTTACCTCCCCCCTTCTTGCCGGCCTTTGCTGTACAAAAGTGCTTTGCATCCTCCTCCCCCTCCATCCCATCCACTGTGCCCTTCCCCTTGGCATTAGCACCTCTTGCCTCATCAACAGTTTGCATGTCTTCATCAGCACCTTTTGCCTCATCAACAATTGGCATATCTTTATTAGCAGCCAGTGCCTCATCGACAGTTGGGTTATCTTCATCACCAGCCTTGGCCTCATCAAGAGTTGGGATCCCATCATCATTAGCTTTGGCGTCAGCACCCTTTGCCTCTTTGTTGTCACCTATATGCGGCCCCTCTTCATCCAAGTGAATGGTCTCAGGGACTCTCTCTTTCAGCTCTGCTTCACCCGACGCACACGGCCTGCCCTCCACATTAGTCCCTCTCAGGCTGTCCCCGGTTGTGCCCGAACCCTCCAGCCCTTGCTCATCCCCTTGACCTGCCACAGCATGATTCTTCAAGTCCCATAGGACATCTTGTACTTCCTTGGAAACATCATCCTGAGCAAACATATTACTAGCAGCTGACTTGGTAGGACCCTGGTCATCCTTCAATTCCTCTCCAAACTTTCTGCTTTTGACACCCTCAACAGTATTCTCTCCAGCTACACAATCAGAAAACATTGACAAATTTTTTGATCAGGCAACGCAATCAGCACAAAAGATTAATTTCATGCAGAAACACTGCCCACGTACTCTTCAAAGTAGAGTGCCCACTGATCCAGGCCTTTGCCTCCACAGGGATTGCAGTGTTGCAACCAGGTTTAGCACAAGAGGTACTGCTCTGCAATAGAACACTAAAGCATAGAGGATGATACTGATGTCGGCAAGATAGCATGAAGCTACCAACAACATAAGAAGCCTCCAAAGCCTCCCCACAAGCGACGCATACGCCAAAGACATGAATGGTATTGTCGGCATCCACAATTTGAGGCCTTGGGAAGAGGGTGAACCTCTTGCCCCTCTTTACGTCTGCAATGACCTTGCTGACAAAATCAAAGTGGTTCTGCCCTTCCTTGGATTCAGCCTGAAGCCGGTCATATTCTTTCTGTAAAACAAAAGAGAGAAGATTAAACATACATCTCAAGTTCCATAATTGCCAGTCATACAAGATAAAGTAGAGGAAGCAGTAGTAAACACCATAAACCAAGCAGTACCGAACAATCCCAAAGCCCCAAAAGTACTAAATGTACCAAAGTACCAAAGCACCAAATTATCAAAAAGTTTCAAATCTAACATACAATACTAGAACTACCAAATTAACTTAAACTACCAAAAGCACCCAAACTTAAGTTTTTTACAACAAAAGTACCAAAAGTACCTAACAGTATCAAATGTACCAGACAGTATTAAATGTACCAAACACTTTCAAAACTACCAAACAGTACTAAATGTACCAAATCTAACATACAATACTAGAACTACTAAATTAACTTAAACTACCAAAAGCACCCAAACTTAAGTTTTTTACAACAAAAGTACCAAAAGTACCTATCAGTATCAAATTTACCAGACAGTATTAAATGTACCAAACACTTTCAAAACTACCAAACAGTACCAAATGTACCAAAAAATTGCATAACTAACAAATTAACTAAACTTTAAAAAGTACCCAAACTTAACCAAAAGTTCCCCAACTAGAGTTTTTTATCATCAAAACCTAGAACTACCAAAGCACCAAATTACCAAAAAGTACCAAATCTAACATACAATACTAGAACTACCTAAGTAACTTAAACTACCAAAAGCACCCAAACTTAAGTTTTTTACAACAAAAGTATCAAAAGTACCTAACAGTACCAAATGTACCAGACAGTACCAAATGTACCAAACACTTTCAAAACTACCAAATAGTACCAAATGTACCAAAAAATTGCATAACAACCAAATTAACTAAACTTTAAAAAGTACACAAACTTAACCAAAAGTACCCCAGCTAGAGTTTTTTATCATCAAAACCTAGAACTACCAAAGCTACCAAAGGTTCAAAAGTTCTAGAAGTTTCAAACCTATCAGTACATTAGAGCTACATAAACTAACAAACCCACCAGACAGCTACCAAAACTTTCCAAACTACCAGCAAAAGTCTCAAAAACTATCAAAATTGTTAGTTTGAATACCTGTTCCTTGTGAACCTCTTCTTCAAGCCTTTGGATGTTGTCACTGACAGTAAGCCGCAGCAGCATGCGTCGATTGGCTGCCAAGTCAGCCTCCACCTCCCTTATCTCATCATCACACACAGGGCTTTGTTGTCCCAGCTCAACAAGTCGCACTTCGTATCCCGCAATATCATCCTTAATTCTCTTCGCCACGGCATCTGAGCCTTCATACCTCAGCAGAGTCTCCTTCTTTTTCAGGATATTAGCGCTCAGTGCTGTTAGCCTACTCATGGCAGCTGAATTCTTCCAAGGCATCCTATCAAGTACCGCCTGCAAATCAGCGATGTAATCAATTACTGGTCCAGGGTATGGATGCTCTCTCTCTGTATAGATGTTGCTGCCACTCTGTGTCATGCGAGGCTTCTTGTCATGATGGGGGAAACCTCCATGGGAGGCACCATTAGTCCTCGTCCAGGTTTCAACCTTTCTCTCCAAACCTCCCACCCTGCTGCTACACATATTAAGCACACTCTCACCAAAGCGGGCCCATGCCACCTTATGGTTTGTAGGGTTCTTTGTCGCTGCATGGCACCTTTCGAATGCGTAGCACCGTGCAAACTTGCTTGTAATCTCCCCACATGATGGGGGGGCTTGATAGACTTTATGATATAACAGTCTGCAATCATCGACCAAGTGGGGTTGCACATGATTCAAGAAAATCTTTGAGTTCTTTTGGTACTTCTGCCTGAACACTGACAACCATTGATCGGCATGCAGATCATCATCGTTGAGGTCCTTTGGGAGCACCCCCTCCAGACTCAAGCCGTATTCCTCATGTAAGTCCTCTGCTGTGTAGCAAAACCTAGTGAGTAGAGGATATTCTTCCATTTTGTTTTTACCTGAAATATGAAAAGACATTTCACACCAGTTAGGCTTCAAAGTGGTGACATACAGTACCAAATTTTATACTTTTATTCCAAATTTGATACATTATAGACTAGTTTCACAGCATGCAGCAACTCAAAAATCAGCTTCCTACAACACATAATGTGGTTTTCTGACTTGCTCAAGGTTGTGGCACATTCAAACATGCATACCTAGTATTGTATAGAATTAAATTTCACATGATGCAATTTCACAGCATGCATACTACACAAAATAGTACCATATAGCAAATTTCTGAAGCATGCAAACTTTAACAAGCTAGAGAATTTGCCCACTATTATCGAAACACAGATTTTCTAAAGCCAACAACATATGATTGCATACACACATGCATGCATGCAAAGGTGCATTTAAACATGTATGCAAAGGTGCATTTAAACATGTATGGAAAGGTAACAAGTAACATTGCATACACACCTCTTTGCCTCCCCGTGGACTTGCTTGGACCCTCTTCATCGAAAAGGATAGACACAGAACTTGTCCTTGTGTTGGGGGTTCTTTTTTGCTCCACCTCCATTGTAGGTGCCGATGACTTGTTGATGCTCTTAGGGGATTTCATGGACCTGTCCTTGCCCTTTGGTGTTGGTTTGGGCCTAGGTGAGGCACTGTCCTTGCCCTTTGGTGTTGGTTTGGGCCCAGGTGAGGCTCTGGCAGAACACTTGCGTGCTGGGGTCCTCATGGCACAACAATGTGAGCTCCTTTAGAAGAGAGAGAAGTAGCACAACCGGGGCAGAGATAGAGTTTTGCCCACTGGTTCTGCAGAGCAAGCTGTTTTTCACGTAGCAATTGCAAGCAAGTCGTCTCGGCTCTCTCCCACGAGTTCAAATATTCCCCACTGCAAACTATAATGAACCCATCACCATACGTTTCTTTCACACGTATGGTCACACTTTTTAATTTTGTCTTTATTTGCCTTCAAAATTAAAAAAAACCATTCATTTACAAGTGGATTCCCTCCAAAATTCCAAATGCTATGTGGTCAAAGTACCAATGAGGTGGAAAACAAATTGGTCTTTTTTTTGTACCACCCAAGCCTGCTTTCAGTCGAATAGTCTACAAGAAATTAGAAAAGTTAGAGAAAAAATAAAATAAAATAAAATACAAAGTTAATAAGTATTTATCTATTTGAGAAGAGGAGTAGTAAGGTAGTCCAAACATCCTAAAACCAGTCAGCAATAATGCATAATGAGTGTGTGTCAAGACCCTAACCCATTCTATTAAGATAAGCTGCTTGAAGACCTGGCAACCTTAGAGGTACATTGACAGAGAGCTATCTATAATAGACA
>JAOYMV010451089.1:0-13309 GCA_025802375.1 Polystichum acrostichoides
GTGTAGATCTCCAATGTATTTGAGAGTATATAATTCATTTGTGGAATTTGGATATAAACTTGAAGTGGTGGACCGATATTCTTAGATGTATATGGAAAAGTTATATTGCATTGAAGCAGAAAGTCTTCCTTTGCAGATGTTTACTGGGAACTCTTTGTATCGGAAATATATTGGCCAAAAGAGAGATTATTGATGCTAATTGCATAATATGCAATTGTGATGCAAACACTCTCATGCATTTGTTGTGGCTTCCTCCTCCTTCTTGACAATTTTTGTGACTGCATTCTGATAGGTTGCAAGTGACATTTCTTTCTGTGCATTACTCAAAGCATTTTTGGCTCTTTAGAGGCGGCATACAAAAAGCTTCAAATCATCAAGATTTCCTTTTGTGGGTTTGATAGATCTTTAACAAAATTTTAATGCGTGTAGATCTCCAATGTATTTGAGAGTATACAAATCATTTGTGGAATTCGGATATAAACTTGAAGTGGCGGACCAATATTCTTAGATATTTATGGAAAAATAATATTTCATTGAAGCAATAAAGCCTTCCTTTGAAGATGTTTATTGGGAACTTTTTTTATCAAAAATATACTGGCCAAAAGAGAGATTATTGATGCTTATTGCATAATATGAAATTGTGATGCAAACACTCTCATACATTTGTCGTGGCTTCCTCCTCCTTGACAATTTTTGTGACTGCATTTTGATAGGTTGCAAATGACATTTCTTTCTGTGCGCTACTCAAAGCATTTTTAACTCTTTAGAGGTAGCATACAAAAGGCTTCAAATCATCAAGATTTCCTTTTGTGGGTTTGATATTGGGCTCTTCAAACACATTGGTTTGTTTGTAGCCATGTGGCTTTTCATCAGCACAAAAAAGACAAGTACTCTTACTTTTGCCTATCTTTGCGCTAATCCTTGTTTGTTGATGACTCCAATCTACACTTGCTTGACCTATAGCAATATGATGCTTTTCTCCATTGTTTTTAGCTTTTTTTGAGAGAATCTTCCTTCCAACTTCTCTTTTGAAGTGTGCATATAAGTGCAAAATAGAGCATATGTGTGAGTCTACATGCATTGTAGTGTTTGCATGAGTGCAAAAGAGAGCATGTATGTGAATGTGTATGGAAGTGATTGAGGTGAAAGGGTGTGTGTAAAGGTGGGTGAAAAGATGTGTGAGAGAGATTGTGATGGGTGGGTGAAAAAATGTGTGTAAATGAGGGTGAAAAGATGCCGCAAAAGGGTGGATATGATTATGAGTGTATGAAATCATGAGAAGAAATTCAGCACCCATGCTCAATTTCCACCAACAAAAAATAAAATAAAAGCTCGGACCCAAGTCCGAGCTAGAAATTATGCATATTGCTTCACTAAATAACCAAACATTCCAAGAACAAGCTAGAAATCGTGCATATTGCTTGAATTACCTCAATACTCCAAGCTCGGACCTAGAATTACCTTAATACTCCTAGCATGAGACATTAACCTTAGACCCAAGTCCGAGCTAGAATTTATGCATAGTGCTAGCCAGAAACTCCAAGCTTGGAGCCAAGTCTAAGTTAGAGAAAGCAAGCATATTGCTTCAATTAGCCCAATATTTCAAGCTCCAAGCTAGATTTTATGCAAATTGATTCACTAACTACCCAGACACTCCAAGCTTGGACCCAAGTCCAATCTAGAAAGCAAGCACTAACTACCGAGACACTCCAAGCTTGGACCCAAGTCCAATCTAGAAAGCAAGCATAATGCTTTAATTAGCCGAATACTCCAAGCTCAAACCCAAGTATGAGCTTGAATTCATGCAACTTGATTCAATGATTACCCAAAAACACTAAGCTTGGACCCAAGTCCGAGCTAGAGAGCATACATATTGCTTTGTCAATTACCTAGATAGTTTGAGAACAAGATAGAAATCATGCATATTGCTTGAATTACCTCAATACTCCAAGATCAAGCTAGAACTACCTCAATACTCCTAGCATGATAGTCTAACATTAAACCCAAGTCCGAGCTAGAATTTATGCATAGTATGTCCAAGCTAGAAAAAATAAGCATATTGTTTGAATTAGCCCAACACACCCATCTTGGACCCAAGTTCAAGATAGTTTTGATGCAAATTGATTCACTAATTACCTATAAACTCCAAGATTGGACCCAAGTCCAAGCTAGAAAGCATGCATAATGCTTGAAATAGCCCAATAATCCAAGCTCAGACCCAAGTATGATCTTGAATTCATGCAACTTGATTCAGTGATTACCCAAAAGCTCTAATCTTGGACCCAAGTCCACGCTAGAAATAATATGTTTGGCCATGAACACAAAGCAAAGATGAAGACAGCATGCCACAAAGACAAAGCATCACAAGCAAAGCAAATAAAAAGATGAAGTGCCACAAAGACAAAGCATCACAAGCAAAGCAAAGGCAAGCATGCAATAAAGCGAGACCCACGAGTGGCGCACTAATTTATGTGACATTGTGGCCACGATGCTTGTTTCACACTGGCCCAGGCTCTATTTATGTGACATCGTGGCCACGATGCTTGTTTCACACTGGCCACGCATTGTCCACTTGCATTTCAAGAGTTCTCGGGGGACAAAACAAGCAAAATAACGCAAGGAAAAATAAAAGAAAAAAAATTTATTAAGTAAATAAAATAAAACAATATAAAAACGCTTTGTATCACATGCTTGTGACATACCCCCCTCTTGAAATCTTGCAAGCGTCCTCGATTGCATGCCAACAGTATATGCTATGATGACATCATATTCTTGACAAATGTCCAACAAATGCCTCGTATGACGCATCCAAATTTTGTCCAATACATTTACTCGATGATCTTCATACCATCCCATGTATATATTCATAAGCCAATTTCAAATACATGTTTTGGAGCGCCTTTGTGTAGGTTTGATTGCGGACGTAGGCTGCGGTATTCACTGCTTTTGCCCAAAATGAGTCAGGCCCATCTTTAGCCTTTTGCATTGGGCCGACTCAACAACTGTTTGATTGCAAAGTTCCACCATACCACTTTGCTATAGTGTAGGAGCAGCGGTGAGTGGGCGCTTAATTCCATGCTCCTTGCAGGAGTTGTTGAATTATGTTGATAAGAATTATCCTCCTTGATTGGTGCAAAACTTGTTCACCTTCTTCTCTATCTCTGTTTCTACAGACTTATGCCACATTTTGAACTTTCCAAAAGCTTTAGCCTTCTCTTGAAGGAAATAGACCCACATCTTTCTACTAAAATTGTTGACTAACAACAATAAATAGAAAGACCCACCCAACGCGGAAGAAGACATTTTTCCATAGAGATGCACATGTACTAGATCTAGAGGAGACTGTGCTCGATTGTTGCTCTTTTGTGGAAATGCGGATAGGGGATTTTTTACAATGCACATTTGAACTTAGTAAGGGAATATATTATTTCCATATACATTGCACAAGGCATTTTCACCACTATCACACTTTAGGAAAATGCCTTTAAGAGCACTTTACCACTCACATTCCTTATGACCTTGCACAATGCACCTTGTTATATTTTACTCACTCATATTTTTCATTCTTCACTTACCCCTAATAAATCTACTAAATCACCTATGTGCACATTTAGAACTGCATTAGGCTTCACAATCAAATTTTGACACAGAGAACTCTAGCTTGTGTGCACCCACCCTACCACAATGCTTTTTGTGAATATTTCTCACCTTCAACTCTCAAATTAGGTGAATAGATTGTAAATATTATTTTCACACATTCTAGATTATTCTCTTATTATTAATTTCATTTCATATAGGATTTGTGCACTTAAAGATGCATATTTAATGCATTCAACAAATACATTACTTTTAAAAATATAAAGTAAATAAAAACGCAAATATCCCATTGTCTCTCCACACAATATCTTTATAATTTTTCATACATAATATATAAGCCCACCAATAAAAAATATCCGTGTATATACTTTACCCATAATTATTTTCTCTTCAAATTTGCATGCATGCATCTTTTCATCAATGGAATAATATTCATGGTCAAATAATATTGGCTCATATAGAGGTTAGTCATGTGTGGGTGACCTTGTAATGGCCTCCCCTTACTTATGGGCTTGGAAGCATCTCATGTGACAACTTTTGGAGGGACCCTTTACAAAGACTTTCTCTCCAAGCACTCTTCTAAGTGTGAACTAAAAAGTTTGGCCTCTCAGCGGTTATTTTCTCATTCCAACACAATTTTCAATACATGGGATATATTCTTCATAAAAAATCATAAACTTTAGCCTTTTAGAGCTTTTTGTTTTGATTTTAAGATCAAAAGTAATGGTAAAAATAAAATAGGGGTAAGTTTGTGGCCACCAATGACTTTACTTGAACGAACACATGGCTCTCCACCCAAAAAAATTAAAAAGTCTTCTTGTACATATTTAAGCTTCATTTTTCTTCTCTCCTTCTCTCTTACTTTAGCTCGTACCCTTTCCCATAATCACCTTTGCTTATTTCTCTTCACAAATAAGCCTCTTCATCATCCTCTTTTTCCGTCTCTCCATCTCTCTCATGTAAATATGGTTAATAAACCAATTTACTCTTAATCCACTTATAAATAATAAGCTAATTAAGCTAAATCAGCATGAAATCTTCACCACTAAGTGATTGTTATTTTTGCAAGACAACAAGACCTCGCCATGCGGATCCACTGCTACGCTTGTGGGCCCCACAAAGGCAAGAACGGTAGCACATTCTACAAATCCCATGGTGGCTTTCTATCTATTGGTGATTCAAGAAGTTCACTTTACCAAGTCATAATCTCATAATTCTTGCCTCATTTCAGCCTCTAGTTTGCTCTTTTCACTCTAAAAAATTGTATACTACTAGCTCAATGAGCTATTTCCATTGTAACTTGATCACTCTACCTTTTACACCGTTCACTCTTATCTAAGTGGGAGGATGTAAAGTCTTTTATTTTTTTGCAAATTTCATGTTTTTCAAAAAAAATCCCCTTAAACTAACTCAACAATGGTTTAGCGGTAGCTCAAGACATTAAAAAATGTATAAACACTCCCCCTCTTGTCCCTTCTGAGGGGGAAAAAAAAGGCAATCTACACTTACACCTACACTATCAAGAGATTTTCTTGTGAATATTTAGGAGAGGGTTGGATTCCTTGCCATTCCCAAAGAACTCCATAGCCATTTTTCTCTAGTGGATCTCACACTATTAGCTCCATTAGAGCTTCACATAAGTAGTCATCATTCTACATGCTTAATACTATTGCAATCCTATGCTATTGTCAAGCTACACCTCCACATCATGCAAAGTGCTATCAAGGAGTCCACAAAGAATACCCTCTTCTACTTTGCTGCAAGCTCTCTCTCAACCCTTGTATATCAAAAACCATAAATAAGGTATGTTTATTCCTTGCAAAGAAACTTTGTTTTGCTTTGTAATTAGTTGTCATGAGTTTTGTGATGCTAAAAACTTGAGTTTGTTCTAAGAAATAGAGTTTCTTTTCTTTATGATTCCTCCATATGGAGGTGGATACCCTTTATCTTGATTGTCTCATCTTGTTTGTGTCATTTGTTCCCAAGTTTGAGAGGTTGGGTACCTTGCTCGCACAAGTATTGTGGTGTACTTCATGTTAAATCTTTGAATGTATCAAGAAGGCCTTGCAAATTGATTGGTGTGGGAGAAAATATGCTCCATCTAGACCCTTTGGTTTTGTTGTTTCTTGATGTGGATTTGTGTGTATATGTAAGTGAGTGGGAAGGTTGAACCCTTGAGTGAAGGGTTGCCCCATGTTTGCAAGTGTTTAGTTAATACAAAGGGGACTTTGATTTTGCATGTTGTTGTTGTGACCTTCTTGTATCAAGGATTTTCATGGGTTTTTTATCGTGAGCATGTGCTTAGTGAAATGTTTAGAGGCTGCTTGAATTCTACCTTCTCATAATTTGGTGCCCCCATTAAGGACCTTTTCAAGTACCTTTAGTAGATTACTAAATGAATTAAAACCCAAGAGGAGGAGTATTTCAAAATTTTCATTTTACTCATATAATTAGGAAGAATGTGCATGTTGATAGAATATTTTTCTTTCACCAACGTATTATTTTCATGTTTGGCCCTGATAGACTAGGGAAAATTTTGGCATCCCCAAACCCTTTCATTATACCCATGATTCATTACGAGACTTTATTTGATGTGCATGTTTTTATTCTCTTTTAATGTGTGTTATGGTATCTATTAGATATCTTTAATACTCAAGGATATTGGTACACCTCATAGACCAACTGCTTTACAAGATGTACGCATCATAGTAAGCACAAAATTTAGATTCCAAAGAATAATTTTTAATTTGCTAGGACCATCATTTCTTGTAGCCATAAATGTGTAAGTAGAACCCTTCATACTTCTTATTGTAAGATATATCTCTAGATTTGGCGTTTACATCTTTGTACTCTTCTAATCTTGACTTTGTATATTTGATTTTTTTAATTCCACCTTTGTAAGCTTACTTTACTAGGATGGCAGGATCATTTCCAACCTTTTATGGTTATTAAGGTGAAAATGCAAAGGATTTTTTAGACAATATTGAAATGGCACATGTCATTTCAAGACGTGACCAAAAAGAGGTTAAACTAAGAGCTTTTCCCTTGGTTCTCAAGATTGAAGCCCGTACATGGTATGAAGGACTTAGTGCACAAACAAAAGGAAATTATCAAAACCTTGTATTAGCATTCCAAACTAAGTATGGAGGTAGTTTAACCCTTGAAAAGTTATGGCGCCAATTGTTAAAGCACAAACAAATGTATTTGAATTGATTTTCAAACTATGAAACAAAATTTAAAACTTTATGGGAACAATGGGCTGCATCATTCCAAGATCATGGGGTTGCTCCTCACTTTTTGAAGAAGAAAAGGTTTGTAGTGGATCTACTTCCTAAACTTTGTGAAAAGGTAGAGACAAGGTATCCACACACTTTTGATGAGGCACTACAAATTTTCTACTCAAAAATACAAAAAACTACACTATAAGGTGAAGCAATTTAGAGATGGGAAAGAGAAAATAGTGATGGAGACATATCAGTTAGCTGAGGACAATGTCATTGGGACATCCAATATGCCCTCAAGTGGGGATACCCAACAAGGCATTATCCAAAAGGTAACTCAAATGTTGGAAACTCTTACTTTGAACCTTGTGCAGGCACCAATAGGATTGCAAAGAAAAGAGGGAAGGGCTTCAAGGCACCAACCCCAGGAGTTCAAATGTTGGAATTGCTTAGATATTAGGCATGTTATGTACCATTTCCCTTATCCAAGGAGAAGTCCAGGCGATGTTTATCCTCCACAATGCCCTCCACAAATTGTTCAAAAGAAACAGCCACGTCAATTTCTTCATTGCCAACAACCACAACCACCTCAACAACCAATGCCACAAGATGTTGCAAACATACCTCCTCTCCCACCCAATGATGGGGAGAGGATAAGGGAAAAATCCTAGTGAATCTCTTTGGATCATCTACATTTGGGTTGGATATAAACCAAAGGCTAGCATTTGCTTTTTAAAACCTACAATGTTCTTTTGTATATAAAGATCCACATGATCAATATTTGGTTAAGATCATAGAACATAACACTACCTTTTAGAATGCTCTTTGGGTAGAATGTCAAGTGGACATATGCATTGGCAAAGACATAGTGCAATACATGGATACCAAACATATGGAACTAGTGGATGCTTTAGGTGTACTACCATTGAGCAAACAATAAAAGGATGGTGGGGAGTTCTAAAAACAAATACAAGAAGCCGTTGGCACATCAAGAGTGATAAGAGGGCCATGTATGCCTTTTACCTATTGTTTTCAATACTTGCTATTTTGTAGTACCAATCCATTGACATCACTCAAATTAGGAGTAGGAAAAGAGCAAGACCCAAAGTGGAAGTACATATCTTAGATTCAAATACATAAGGTTTTTCAAAATGACCCTATTAAGGAAGTGTACAAGGACACAAAAGATGCATACTTTTCCACCATAAAGCAAATTAGAATAGACCTACCCTTTATCCTTACACTCATTATTGAGAGTTTAGATAGCCATACTGAGCAACTAGGAGATGAGTGAAACAATGAGTATAGGACACTAGAGTGGAGAAAGGTAACAAACTTGACATGGAAGGGTCAACCCTTTTTCATGGCAATGAATCTTGCTAGAACAGTAAGGCCAAGTGAGACAAATTATAACAGTGTGAGTCTAGAATATAGACCTAGAAACTCAAGTTTTATCCCCACTTTCATGGATTGGAGGGTGGTTAGTAGACTAGCACATGCTGATCCTATTGCTCCAAGACCAAAAATGTCTAGAGGAAGAGAGGGAAATGTAAGACCATTGGGAATATTGGAGTTTTAGCCCATAGAGCCTAGGAGACTCCCTGTCCTAAGAGAAGAACCATACTTCCCTATAGCTCCAAGACAACATTATGATGACTATCAATGACAAGTACCACCATCAACTTTGCAAAAGTTGGTGAATAAATACAATGGTTTGGAAGATCCAGATCATGTAGCAGCCTTTAGATAAGCAATTCATGCCAAACAGGTCCAAGACATGTAAACTCAAATATAAGGATTTGGTTTAACACTAGAGTAGCATAAGGCCTTATCCTAGTTTCATACATTTGAGCCTGATTTCAAAGTGTCACTTGCATGATTAGAAAAGGATTTCATAATTGGTTTCTCCAAAATGGGTATTAAGCAAAACTATATAGCATAAATCTATTTGTTTAAGAGAAAGTTTTGTGAGACAGTGAGAGATTGTGTTAGTCAACCAAAGCAATACATTAATAGATGTCTTCATGAAGAAAAACCAAGTCAACCTAGATTATTTTCCATCTTCGTCAAAGGGCTAAAAAATAAAATGCTTCATGCTCACTTGTACTCTGAGAAACACACATCCTTTAATGAATGTTGTCTCAGTGTGATGGATTATGATGACAACTTTGATATGAGTAGCGTAGAAAGCCTAGGTACACCCAAGATGACAATACATCCTAGAAAAATACTTTGGATACTATTACTTTATTAAGAAAGGTACTCAGCCCCAACCAACTAGTGGATACAATGCTTAAGAAGCTAGGACATACATATAGACAACCCTATAGACAACAATAGTATGTTGTACACTCAGCAAGACCCATGTACTTGTGGGAGTTGCAAAGGTCTCTACAGAATTTAAATGTGTCCATCTTATATACCTAGGGTAACCAACCCTCTTAGCAAGAAATGGTGCCAATTGTGCAAATGGAAATTTATCCATGTTACTCACGATTTTTTGCAGATAGCAAGAATGACTAGAGAAAGAGAATTAACCCCCCAAAAAGTACCTCTTAGACAAGTTTACATTGCACAAGAGTAGGCAAGAGTAGTCCTAGGACCGTAACCTTAACCTTTGGGAGCTACTCTAATGAGGTTTGTGGAGTCAAAAGTTCAAAGAATGGGACTAAAATTGGTTGTGTCACAATTGTATTACCAAGAAAATGAGATTTCATTTCTAGATGCCTATAAGGATTTTATTGATGCAAGTGCCTAGGTCCCTAAGCCCCATGCTCAAGAAACTACTTCAGTGATTCTCTTAGGTCCAAGTACAAGGATTATGCCTACATTACCAAAAATAAGACCTCTTGGCATAAAAGGTTATAAATGCAATGGTGATCATTGGCTAAGGGATTGCCGACAAGCTCTAGAAAGACCGTTGAGACAAAGATAACCTTCTATTGTAAGATAGTGTCTTGGTTGTGTTGAGCACATCCCCAAGGATTTCTTGATGAAGAAAGCAAATTTGGGAGGTCAAGATCCTAAGACTAGTCTAAATTTAGTTGAGGTGATTCCGTCAAATTGAAATTGAGAACGTCTTCTTAAAAGTTATTACAAGAGCTCAATCTCAAAGAATTGCTCAAGTGCAAACGGACCTAATTGGGAGGAATACTACAATGAAAAGCGTAAAAGAAGAAATACTCACTCAAAGAGGAGAAAAAAGGCAAGATAAATGTTCCAAGAAGACCCCAAGATTGATGCTAGAGTTGTGCCTTAGATGGAGCACAAAACACCTATACAAAACAAAGGAGTACAAGAGAAGGCTGATCCAGAGGTGATTCCCTCACCTTAAACTTTAGAGACTAAAATTGAGAACGTCTTTTTAAAAGTTATTACAAGAGTTCAATCTCAAAGAAATGCTCAAGTGCAAATGGACCTAGTTGAGAGGAATACTGTGATGAAAAAGCACAAAAGAAGAAAGACTCGCTCAAAGAGGAGCAAAAAGTCAAGAGCAAGCTTACCTAAAGACCCCAAGTTTGATGGTGGATTTGTGCCTCACATTGAGCAAGAAATATCTGTACAAAATAAAGGAGAGCAAGAGTAGTTTGTTCCATAAGAGCCCTTGGTCTGGTCAAAACCAAGTTTAGGAGGCTCAATGATAGTTGACAAAATCTATGAACCCCTACAAAAGCTGCACTTTAGGTTTACCATAGTAGGATTATGCCTAGAACAATAATTCCCAAGATATTGGTGGAGTATCCAAATCCAAGGGAGGAAAATGTGAGTTTGGCAATCCATTCTCAGTTGATCCATGACACTCAAATGATGCTTGAGGGTCCACCTTCTTTAATAATTAGAGGCCCAATTTCAAAGAGATCAAATTTGGAAACTATACCCAAGGGAACCTCTAGCTTTGGGCAAGGATGCATAGTAGTTCCCTTACCTCCTTCTACAAGAGCAAAGAATCTTGTAGACCCAATCCTTCATAATGATCAACCCATATTATTGGAGGAGAAAATTCTTAATGTTGAGGAAGAAATGGAAATGGACATGTGGGAAAAGGTATGTGAGCATGATGATGAGGATATGTCCTCAATAGTTGCTCTGCCCTTCTCTTGCATGGACCTAGGCAAAAGAGCTACCTAAATAATGAAGGAGAATTGTTTTGGCAAGAAACAAATAATGAAGAAAAGGGCAACAACATCTAGTGCTGTGTGAAGAATGAAGAGCACAATGTGCCAATTGTGCAAAATCTACAAGAAACAACTTACAAAAAATAATTATTTTTTTTAATAACCCGTAATGGGAAGCCGCCTACGGGCATTGTAATAATAGGAGAGATAGGGAATAGTTGCTCACAAGTGTTGCAACTTGTAACTAACAAAACAACTCATTTATATGTAACACTAATTTCCTAGAGTGGCCGCCCAAGTGTGAACTTAGCTAAACCTAGGGTTTGGCTATAAATTGGGTCATCTCTAGAAACTTAGGGATTTTTGGTCATTTCAACTACTAAGCTCTCTAAGAGTAGCCATCTCCTTCTCTAAGTATAGAGCCAAGCTTTCATGGAAAGCTTGACCAAGACTTGTAATCTCTCTCATGATTAATTAAGTGTTTGGCTTCTCCTTCCTAATCTATTCACTCTTGCATTGTTGTTAATGTTTATGTCATTGCTTTTGTTGGGTAAATTAGTGAATGATTAAGTGTTTACATTAGCTAATTTGTTTAGCATCACCTTTGTTGATTAATGCTATGTGGATAGAGTTTAAGGGGCATTTGGGCTTCCATTTGTGCATGGGATGCATGAATGGGGAGTAGGAATGAATAGCTTTTTAATGCCATTAGATTTCTTGCATTGCATTGATTAGGAGTTGGGACTAGTGCACCTCATTAGCTTGTGTAGATTCAATGGTGTGATTTGCTAAGAGGGAATGCTTGCTTACCCAATGCTTGACAATGGTAGCTAGGATGGGTGCTTGAGAGTGAAGTAGAGTAGATAGAGTGGGTGAATAAGCTTTCACCATAGCTTAAACACTTGAGTTGTAGATTGTGCTTTGTTAGATAGAGTCTAGTGGACTAGAACTAAGGCTATCCAAATACGTCCATCACACACAATATTCCTTCACATTTGTTGTGAAGTGTCCTCCATGAGCTAGCCGGGTCAATGCTTCCTAGTTGACAATCCTTTGTGCCTTGCACAAAGAGATTTGTGGGATTAGAGCCACCTTACTAGTGACCACGCTCCACAATGGCACCACTGTCGGGGAGCGGTAGCCTAGGCTAAAAGATCCTTGCATGACCTTTGGTATTAGTCTTGCTCATTTTGTTGCAAAACCCTTTGATCTTAGGTAGCGGTTTGGGTGTTGGATCCTAATACCATCATTTTTCAAGTTTTTTATTTTATGTTTAAGAGTTGGAGGAACTCTCATAACCTCTCTAATCACACGGTTGAGTGTCTCTCGTGGGTGGTTGAGTGTCTCCCGCCATTCAAGTTCTTGTGTTAGCCATAAATTTGTCATTTCAAGCTCATTCAAAATTCTATTTCTGGTGATTTTTACTCACCTTGCATAGCTTATAAAGCTTAGGCATTGTACTATTTTGCATCTTGCATTATCCTCTCATTTCATGCACATGCTTGTTTTGGAATGTGGATTCTAACTTTTATGCTAACACTCTTCTTGTGTTGTATGGTATAATTGTAGGAAGGAGCATAGATTTACCTTTTATTGTTTACACATTTTGGGATTTATTGGTTATTTTGGTACTCTATTTTGATCTTGCGAGAGTGTACATTATTGGTCCAAGGATCTCAAGTACCAACTTAGCGTGATTACCAAGTAATTGGACACCCACCTCTTGTCATTGCGCCAGGCAAAATCCTAGCCATTGCCCAAGAATGGCTGCGTGCTTTGGGTGTTGCAATAAGTTTTGAGAAAATGTGGCCGCTAAAAACCAGGCAATTTCAGCTAAAACAGGCGTTGTTTGCAGTGTCCTGTACTGCAGTATACTGTCCAAGCAGCAAAGTAATGCCAAAATTTCCTCTTTGGATACTCCATTATTTGTAGCTCCAAACAATGGAGTGATTTTTCTATCACGAGAGATGTCCAAATTCATTTTTGACCAGCTAGGCATAGTCTACAGGCCATAGACTCTGTGCACACCAGATCTTACTCCAAAGTTTGCAAATGTTGAAGTGATCAAGTAATGGAGTAAAAAAACTACACCAGCATGGCAAATAGCTTTGCAACATTCTTGCAACACTTTACAACTAAAAAATCAGAGTTTCCAGTACCAGAAACGGGCAAAAATGCTAAAAATGGCAAAAAACGGCCCAAAACGGACGAAAACGGTCCATAAATGTCAAGATGCCAATGCATCTAGCACATTTTCAAAACAAACAAAAAATTTCATAAACGTTGCAAAAGAAACTTTGACAAATACAAAATCATAACCAGACGTCGCATCTGCAACCATTTTATACATGCATTTATGGTCCGGATGGACAATAG
>JAOYMV010452199.1:0-13231 GCA_025802375.1 Polystichum acrostichoides
GTGATTGGGCTTGCCCGCGTGGCCATGAATCATGCTCGCGGCCGCCCCACGATCCCCCCCACGATCCCGTGTTCATGGACCAGCACCAGCACCCTCACCTGAGCGCACGCCCATAGCAAGAGAGCTTTTTAGAGGGCGTAGCAATGTGGCAATGCTGCAGGCTTTCAATGCTGATGCAGTGAAGAACAAGGTAGAGAAGCAGAAACAGAGCTGCCATAAGGAGGGATTAGAATAGCTTGCCTTCTATCCTAATCCGCCATAAAGGAGTAGGTGCAACTGGCTTCAGAATCACTGCTCCGACTGTTGTGCGCTGCTCTATATGCTTGCTTTCCACTCTAAAAGCAAGCCCAAAAGTCCCCTCCATGGCCGGGATGCGGAATTGACTACATGCGAAATCCGTGCCTCCCTACATCCAATTAGCATCATCTTTGTAACCAATTAGGCTCATGCAAATAAAATGACTTCTAATTCTAATCCAGAATACAAAGTTCAGCTAGATACTCTTCCATCAAAGGCAGGAGCGCGCTTTATCCAAATCCAAAATCCCATACAGCAAGTCTTCAATGCATTGGATTTGAAGTGGGAGATTTGTGCTAATCCGCATTCCAAGCACCACGCTTTACAAATAGCGTACATTCCGTGGGATCGAAGATTTGCATTTGTTGAAGGAGAGAATGAAAGAAGTGATGGACCGACCAACTTTCGAGTGCAATGGACCAAATCAAGAGTTGCTGGATCGTTGAAAAGGGCATCGGAGGATAGTTTTCTGGAGCAAAAAGCGTACATATCGTCTCGCCTCCTCCTTCTTTTTAATATGTGATATGTATGGTAAGAGAGTTTTGATTGTAGATGTGTGTGTGTGTGTGTGTGTGTGTGTGCGTATTGTGGATGAAGAAATTTAAACATGGATTGGTAGTGTGGATTGACGTCAATGACCTTAGCGCCTTGTTGGGCTTTAAATGGTGTGTGTGTGGGCCCCACGAAGTGGGAATTATTATGGGAAAATGTCTAAAACTTCATGTGGGTGTTATAAATGGTATTGATTTTGCTGGCATATTTAATCTAGTAGATCATCAGCACAATCAAGACAAGAAGCAGTAAAAAGTTTTCAAAGTAGCTTTGTTGTTGTACACTATTTCTTGTAGTGGATATAAATCAGCACAATCAAGATAATTATTATATAGTGTTTCCATATTTATATCTTGTACAAGGAAGCAATCAGTATCTTGTCCAATTATGCAGCAAAATGAGGGCAACATGTGTACCAGCATTAGTGATGAAGTCATGCTTCTTTGATTGGCTCTGCCCTGCTTCCGCCGAAAATGTAGTTGTCGCTTGTCTTGGCCTTGCTTTGGGTACCATATTGTTTGCTCTCCAAGAGCCATTTGGTGAACCTTGTCGAAAGTTTAGTGTAGTTTTAATTGTCATGTGATTATGCAAGAGTTTGATGATTACGGCCATCCTCATCGCCCCGTTTTCAATAGCTAACAAGTTGACACACAGATGAAATTAGCCACCTTAATCAGATTATCAAAGAAGAAACTCAGATTATTTTCCAGTTTAATCAGACTAATAAGCCCAATCAAGTCAATAAGCTGAATTAGCTTAATTTATAAGCTTTTTTAGTTATTGCTTATTCACAGCTTATCTGCTTTGATTAGCTTAATCAGCTAAGTTGGATTGATTAATACCTTCTGATTTGTTGGCAAGCTTGAATTCATTACCTTCCGAATCACAAGCTCGATTCTGGCTTTCAACATCCTGCATTAGGTCTCCTCACAAGCTTCATTTGCTATCTTTGGCAAAATGCATCTAATACTTTACCTCAACTTTTGGATGCTCTCTCCCTCTTGCAAAGTAACAAGCTTGAGTGTGGACGGGGTTGCTCTCATCACTTTCAAGAAGAATCTAGTGAGTGATCCCCATAATGTGCTTGGCAATTGGAATGTTAGCAATGACACTCCATGCTCATGGAGCAGGATCATATGCGCCAATGTCCTTGGGGACACAGTCCCACACGTGATCGGCCTCACAGTGATTGGTAAGGGGCTCACAGGTGCAATTGGGTGCAATTGCACCTACTTTGGGTGCTCTTGACGCACTCCATCGTCTAAGCCTCCAAGAAAATAACACCTTTGGCACACTCCCAGCCCAACTTTTCAATGCCAGCTCCCTCCAAACCATCTTGCTGGGGCAGTAACCGCATTACCGGCTCATTGCTGCCACAAATTGGACATCTGATCAGTTTGCACACGCTTGACATCTCCAGCAATGCGTTTTTTGGCACTATCCCGCACACCATCACCAAATGTGTGAATTTGCAGACCCTTGTCTTAGCAAACAACTTAATAACAAGCTCCATCCTAGTTGGCTTTGGAAAGAACTTCACTAGTCTAGACCAGCTCGACCTCTCGGTAAACTGTCTTTTTGGCACGATCCCGGAGGACCTCGGTAAACTCTCATCGCTTCAAGGGACATTCAATCTTTCATATAATCATCTGTCAGCAGTGATCCGAGCCAGCTTGGGTAAGCTTCCATACACAGTTAGCCTGGATTTGAGTCATGTAACAATTTAAGTGGAAAAATCCCACAAGATGGTTCCCTTGCAGATCAAGAGCCTGGCCCTTTTTTGGGCAAACCCAAAGCTCTGTGGATTCCCATTGAATGTTGTATGCCATGTATCACTTCCTCTCCCTAGCCTTCCTGCTGAGGGGTCATCATCGTCGATGCCATCAACATCCTCGAGACAAGAAGCCAAAAGGGGCTCTAGAAAGTATAGCCTTAGCACCAGTGCCATTGTGGCTATCGCGGTCGGGGATGCCTTACGTATATCAATAGTAGCCATGCTTATCATGTATTGGTACTCAAAAACCCGTCTCGGCCAGGAGAAAGTATCATCCCTGCGGTCTGCATTTGCTGCCATCAAATCAAGGAGGTACAGATCAAGAAGGTGCTTCATTGCAAGCAGTGAGGTGTCATCGGATGCGAGCGGGAGCCCCGAAAAGATTAGGGTCAAACAAGGCAAGCTGGTGTCATTAGACAAAAGGTTCTCTTCAGATTTGGATGAGCTATTGACGGCCTCTGCATATGTATTGGGCAAAAGTGGGCAAGTCATTGTGTAGCGCATTGCCATTGCATGCGTCCTTGCCCACACCGATATCATGCACATACATGTTGTTCATATTATGATCATTATCAGCATCTTCTACATCATAATCTGACGTGCCCAATGAGGCCTCAGCTTCATTCGTGTCCTCCTCTTCATTGCTTGGTTGTGCAAAACTCTTCACCAGTGGGCTTGCTGCAGATATGAAAACCTCTCTTGCTATCAAGCAGCTGGAACTCAAGCCCAATCCATCTCTAAATTTGAGTGACTCGGCTTCCAACAGCTCAGCCCTTTTTGCATGGAGCAAAATCACTTGTAGCCCTCCCCTTGGTTAGCTAGCCAGATCGGAGTTACTTCTCTAGACCTCTCCTTCCTTGCCCTCCATGACCCCTTGCCCTCTGGTAATTTGAGTGATAGTAGTTTATTATGTACCGCAACGTCCTTGTTCATATCCATACATGCTAATAGAAAGCCTATGATTTAGACCTGGTGATTTTCGTGACTTGTATGTCAATAACCTTGTAACTTGGAAATGCAGGTATTGGTGTGCATTTGGACCTGATGATTTTCGTGAAGAAACACCCAAACTCCATGCAAAGAGACAAGTGGTAACTGGCAGGCATGCAGTGGGGTGTCAATGCCACTTTGTGATCACCCACTTATATTTGTGGCCAAAGATTGCTCGAATAAACTATATTCAATATCATCATGTCGACAAGGATAATAATATAAGTCATGGGAAATTCTATGAGGGTCCACTAACTAGGCTGATGTTTGCACCATGGTTGTCTTCCAAAATCAAAGAGTGGGTATGCGGTCTACTATATAAGGGATTTACTCCACAACAAATCTTTGAACACCACATTCAGATGGTACATAGAGATGTGGTGGTGGG
Source organism: Polystichum acrostichoides (assembly GCA_025802375.1). Taxonomy (NCBI): domain Eukaryota; kingdom Viridiplantae; phylum Streptophyta; class Polypodiopsida; order Polypodiales; family Dryopteridaceae; genus Polystichum; species Polystichum acrostichoides. The sequence continues at coordinate 4,002 of JAOYMV010452199.1, forward strand.
CAGCCCAAAAACTAGTAGGGATTTATTTCTCACTATGCGTGACATTCTCAACATCTCATGCAAGATGGAAATTGTATCTCTTCATACCCATCATGATGATGCCATTAGCGTGCACAATTGGGTCATTGATAACCGTGCTCAAACATTCTACTATCAGCCAAAGGATGATTGCAAGGAAGAAGCCTTCATTCTTGGAATCCAAACAGTGTGGCAGTTGGAGATGCTCAGCAAATATGGTCATAATAGCTTGCTTGCAATGGATGCCACATTCGGAACCAACAAATATAAGGTGTCGATCCATCCATTCCATAAACCACTAGCCATCCAAGACCATCCAATTCATTGGTGCTCACTAGCTTTTGTTTATTTTTGCAGTTTCATCTCTACACCATATTAGTCTTTGATGCTTTTCGAAATGGTGTTCCTATTGCGTGGGTGATCACATCATCCTCTTGCCGTTCAAACATCACTAAATGGTTAATTGCCTTAAGAAATCGAGTGCTTGATTTCAACAAAGGATGGGAGGCAAATGCTTTTATGGTGGATGATGCTGAAGCAGAGATTCAAGCACTTCGATAAGTGTAGTCACAAAGGATATAGTCCCACACATGCTACATTATAGTCCTTTTGCATCTTGCATGCTTTTTTATACTCATTGTGTATTCTTGTAGAGAGGTGTTTGGCATTCCAATTCTCCTATGCATATGGCATGTGCGAAGGTGTTGGCTGAAGAATCTTGTAAAGAAAGTAAAGGATCCCATGGTACGGGCTGAAATGTTTCGACATTTGGGAGAAATAATGAATATGAGAGGAACACCCACTAGAAGTGCACACATGAAGGAAACTCAAGCCCAAAAATTGGTGGAGGATTTCATGGCCATGTACAAGAGTGAGGTAGCATTTATGGATTATTTTAAGAGTATATGGCTCCCTCGACTTGGTAAGCATGAAAAAGATTATCTTTGGGTTGCTGATTTTTCACAAGCATTAAAAAGTTTACAATGTGATGGTTTGCATATTGATGTTTTTTGCTAGGTATGTGGATTCGAGCTTCTAGGATGATGGAACATGCTAACCAAGACACAAATGGCAGCATTGAGTCATACCACAGTGTCTTGAAGAGCAAGTTTTTATGCAGTAGGCGAACTATCCATGGTCGCCGGATTGACTGGCTAATCAAGGGGCTGGTGTGTTCTTGTCACTCATATTACTGGTATCAAGATATGCTAAAACAAGCTGGATTCAAGCAGAACTTCAATGTCATGGATGTGCTAAATAGCTCATTGGCTCGTGCTAAAGAGATCCCTGATGAGTATGTGAAGTTTTCTAGTGAAGATCACAAAAATGCAAAGGTTTTGAGCTTGAGTAAGCAAAATCATTGGTACAAGGTTTTAAATGCTGATGTTGAATGGGCAACATGTGAGTGTGAGTGGGCCATGAGGGGAAACCTTTGCAAACACCAAGTGAAGGTCATGATGTTAAATGGCATAGATGTACACACCGTCGTGAGCAGGGGAATGAGCATGTACAACGATGCAATAAACAATGGTGATATACGCTTATCTTGAATAACTTCTGCTACTGAAATCTACAAATTCTTTCTTTTTTTGAGCGCGGAGTTGTTGTTTGTTGTATAAAATTGTAGGGAATGAAAGCAATGCTTTAGTTCCAAAACTTCTCGATTCCATTGATGATGTTGGGTTTCCAGACACAAGAAATGACTCAGCTTGCAGTGAGAAGAGTAAGCTTCATTCCTTGCCTTTTCTATTCATAACTTGGGTTTTGTTTAATGACTATATCTTGTCATACTTGTCTATTCGCAGATGAAGAAGAGTTTCTTGGACAGATACAAAGCACAGTTATGCATTGTTTGCAGATTGCAGGTAGTTTTTTCTTTGATTTTTATATTTCCACTCACTAAATAATAATGGTTATTAAGGCTAATCATTGTTAGAACTTTCTTGTCTTTCGAGGTTTAATGCTTTTTGTTAACCTTCTAGGTGATGACATACCACTACTAGAGCATATTCAAAGATGCACATTGCAAATGCTAACATCAGTACAACAACTAAAGGCTTCTGATTCATCCATGCCTTCGCATCCTTGTTGTCAACTTCAACGCCTTGAGGATGGTTTTGGCAACTCTTTGAAGCGAGCAAAGCCATTTATCGAGAAAGGCTACAACTCTAGCCGAAGCAAATCCCTCAAGTCTCACGAAGAAGAATTTAAAGAATTTGACTCTTTTCCAATTATTCCCAAAAGAAAGAGAGTGACCATGCAAGCATCACTAGACTTGTGGGCATCGGTGGATGAAGGGAGTGACTAGTGTGATGCCAATGCTGTGCTTGATGCAGGACCTACAAATACATGAGTTGCAGCTTTTTGTTTTTATTTCTCTTTTTGTCACGATGCTCAAGATGCCAGAGCGTGGCCACTCTACGTTGACTTTAATGTAAAAACATAATATAGTTTATGCTATTTTTCTGATTCATCCTCCTCTTTCTATTGTTGATTCAAATGTTTTTCAACAAATTACTCCTCTCAAAGAAGAGTTGCTGGTGATTTTGGTATAGTGCTGATTTAAATGCTTTGCATTGAATAACTCTTCTCAAAGAACAGGTGGTGTTGATTTTGGTCTATAATACTTGAGTAGAGTCTATGCAATGGTATATGTTTTAAGAGCTGCTGTGTATGCATCTTGTTCGCAATACATGTGAGATGACAAGGACTACTGACAGCAAAATACTCTTCTCAGAAAATGAAATGAGGAGAAAATGGTCCTAGCATGCTAGCATGCATGCTATGTAGCCCCTTCTCTTAGTTGAAGCCCGTGTACATATTGCACAAGCCCGTGTACATATTGCACACCAGTGTGCGACGAAAGAGAGAAACTTACTCCATATATTGTATTTGAACGCATATAGATCCATGAATGGGCTTGAAGCTAATGCATTTTTCAAGTACCGTGTCCATGGAAGTTGGAAGCGTGTGCACTGCTCAGCACTAGAAGAATGTTATTATCAACATGCATGCCGAGTGCAGCAAGATAGGGCATGCCCTTCTAGTGTATATGGACATTCAGAATGATGCTTATTTTTAGAGTATAAGAATATGTGTTGCTTTGCTAAAGGTGTGTGCTGAACTGAAAGACATGGAAAAAGGGCTTGAATTGCATGCTATTGTGGCTATAAATGGGCTATTGGAAACATGCCTCTATGTTGGGAGCAGATTAGTTGATGCTTCATGAGACGATGGGGATCAACCGATTGTAGTCGTCCGTTCCTTACTTTCTACACCTCTTTTGCTACCCTGCTCATTTCTGTTGCCAAACTTGTACATAATTTGTAAAAGCACGTTTGCTACTCGTTTGCTACAGTTGGCACAACTTAAATGGCAATCTTGTTGCTGCTTACTACTGCAACTGCTCTCTGATTGCTGTAGATACCAGCTTGGTTGCTACCAGCATGGTTGCTACCACCTTGGCATGGTAGCTACCATGAATGGCTCCTAATACCATGGTAGCCACCAGCTCAGTACCTACCAGCTTGATTGATTACCAAGCTGGTAATCAACCATCTTGATAGCAAGCAGATTGATAGCTACCTATATGATGGCCTATTGGAACTACCAGAATGGTAGCTACCATGTTGGTTGCTATCACCATGGTAGCTGCCAGCATGGTTGCTACCAGCTTGGTTGATACGAGCATGGAAGCCTCCAGCATGCTCGCTACTAGCATGGTTGCTACCAGACTAGTAGCTACTAGCATGGTTGCCACCAACATGGTTGCTACCAGATTGGTAGCTACCTTGCCACGTTCACATTCAGCATATCTTGCAAGAAGAGTAGTGCATGAGATTATAGTTTGAGTGGGATGCTTGGCAAACACTTCCTGTGCTTCTGAAAGTGAACCACACTTTGCGTACATATCAACTAGGCTGTTGTCGATGAGAATCTCTTTTTTTAAACCTTTCTTGACAATTTCAGCATAAAGGCCCCGTCCCTTGACTAAGGATTTTATAGCAACACAAGCTTTTAAACAACATACGAATGTAACATCTGACAAAATATCTTCCTGCTGTGCAGCTGCTCAAAACATTTAAGTGCTTCCCCACCATGCCCATGTTTTGCATATCCTGTGACTAGAGCATTCCATGATACTAAAATATTCCATTATAGCATTCCATGATACTAAAACATGGATTGGGAAGTACATTCAGTGCTTCCACAAGTGAGCCACATTTCACATACATATCAATTAAGGTGTTGCCAACAAAGAGCTCTTTGTCCATCCCTTTTTTGCAGATCTCAGCATATATCTCATCCCTTGATACACCCACCTAAAGAGCCACATGCTTTCAACATGCTAACAAGTGTAATTTTATTTGGGGCCTATTGCTTGGCGCTGTCATGGAGGTGAAGTAGCCAAGGGTGGGGCCTCATCTGCTGGAGCTCATGATGTTGCACAGTTTGGAGAGGCCACCTCCTTTCTCCCGGCCAAGCAGAACAAGAGAGTGCCCCTGCTTTAGCAATCAGCAGCAACCAACATTACTGTCGCTATTGTATGAACAAAGCCTCTCAGTCCCTTTCTGTGCATTTTTATCTCGATGATGCATGAACAGAGCTAATTTCTATGCATTTAATGTTTGAACAAGCGGTGCATTTCCATCTCATCATGAATGCGTATAGCCTAAGGGAGTTTACTTCTCTGCATTTTCATCTCGATGATGTTTGGAGAAGCATAAAAGAAGCTGCTTTTTGTGCATTTACATCTCAACGATGTGTAGACAGAGTCAATTTGTGTGCTTCTCCATCTCGATGATGAAGAGATAAAATCCAAAAAGGTATTTTTGTTTGTTGCCATCTCAATGACGAATGAACAAAGCTGATTTATGTGCATTTCCATCCTGATGATGTATGCATAAGACCTAAAACAAGCTTATTTCTATGCAATTTTTGTTTGATTGTGCATAAATGGAGCTTATTTATGTGCATTTCTATCTCCATGATATTTGTAAGAAGGCTAAAGAGGGCTAATTTTCATGCATTTCCCTGTTTATCTCCACCTCAATTTATTTAGCAAATAAAACTTCTATGTGCACACAGCATTGATGCTACAAGGTCTTCCATCTCCCAAAAGCTGGTAGCCAAAAGGATGGGGCTCCTTTTGATCAGAAAGAAAAAGATGCAGTGTCCTTAGTGTTAGAGAAAGAAGCTTGCTCAAGTTTACCTTATCCTACGATCAGTGCATTCCAAGTGACAACATCCTCAGAAGGAAACCCCAAGCACACATTGTGCCTGTCAAACAACACCACACTTGGCATGCAAGTCCACAAGATCATTGCCCAACACACTATCATTCTGCAACAACCCTTGCCTCACAACCTCATCATGCTGCACGTGTTTTCAAGTTGCACTCGTATATGTCGCCCTCATGTTGCATTTGTTCAAAACAATGTAAAGAATTTTGAATCCATACCACTTGCAATAATTAGACAATGTTTTCAACCCCTAAACTGCAAAGCACGTTGTCATCGCACACCAAGACTACTATAGTGAAAGTGAAAGAGAAAAGCAACACTAATTGAATTTATGATAGAGGGAGGCAATCAGCAAATCTGAAATACATTTAGACCAAATTCTTATACATTTCAACAAAATATTTCTTCACCAAAATTAACAAAAGAGGGGTTTGCATGTACATTTAGGAATTGGGTTATGTAGGCGCTTCGAGTAGATAGCGAGATACAAATGCAAAATCTAAGTAGAGAGCTAGCTTTATGATAAGCGAAGCATGGGAAGGTGACAAAATCTAGGGTCCCCAAAATCTACATAGAGAGACAACTTATGATCGAGCTAAATACAACAAAAAGGGCCAATACAAGAGGTGATCGATATTCAAGGGATTTTAAAAGACACACGCTTTCCCTTTGAGCGAGTGCTGTAGGTATGAGGAGCAGTGGACATGGCCACCTTGTGAGAGCTTGGGACATCGCCATCTTTCGCCAGCACATTCTCAGCACTTTGCCCATGCATGTCTTTTGCCATAGAGGAGGACACTTGACATGTGACCACTTCAGCATGAGTCTCTATTTTCTTGCCACCAAGATCATCTACAAGTGGCACTGTCTCAAGCAAGGAGTCACACTTACCTTCCGTTGGCATTAGGGCTTTCTCAAGCACTAAACCAAGGTTTTGGCCCTCATCTCCACGACCATTCTTCTTTGCTTTAATTCTACTTGGAGTGGGCTGATGTGTTACCTTGACATCGTCCACAAGCAAATCCTTTTCATCATGTGAGATAAGAGTGATTGTAGCAAAGGCACGGGTTATCTCCTCCATGGGGGTTTGTGTTAATACAAAATCCTTCGCTGGACATTCACCTCCCACCCCAATGCATGAGGGCTTCAGTCCTATTGCAACACCTTCTTGCTTAACTTCTACATCAACGGGTAGTGGCTCCTTGCTCTCATTTCCTTTGACCCTTGGCGCCTTCACTTTGCTTGCATCGTCGGAGTCAGAGGATATGCATATCTGATGGCACGGGCGAGGTAGAAGGGAAGGTGGACGACGGGGCCTTCTTGACTTTAGGCGTAGCAAATGAGGCTTGCTGTCTCCATCGTCAGAGTCGGAGGAAATATTGATAAAGGAGGAAGACCCAAGGTGTGTGATTAGAGTTGTAGGAGGCTGGTTGATTACATTTGCAGGCGGAGCGACCATTTGGTGCTTATCATAGGTGGAAAGGGGAGGATCTGCAGAGTTCTTTGGTTCCACCATGGCACAAGAGGGATGAAAGTGTAACAGTTAGAAAGCAGGGAGCTTGTACAAAACTCTGCAAGAGCTTGGATGGCATGTGAAAGATTATGCAACAGCTTGACGGGCCTGTGCAAGCGAGCAAGAAAGGTGACGGGGGAGGGATGATGGAGAATTTTCAAAATTCAGTGTGCAGATTTGTCCTGCATCGGGGGGTATCGGGGGTATGATGGGGAGTTTTGAAATTAATTTTAGAAAAGTAAGTTGTCCCAATCAGGTGCCACGTATGCAACGGAGCGGGCCAGGGTTTTCCGATCCAGGCTTGGAATAAAAAGGGACGTGCTAATAAAAAAGGGAGGGGGGGGGATCAATTTTAGCTGACGTGGGCAAGGCGACAAGCTTCACAGCTTGCCTTCTATCCCAACCGAATTAACAGTGCCGAGTACAGTGCCTAAAACATCAAGATGTACAAACTCTATTTTCCACTCTTATTAGATGGAAGGGGATTAACTACCCAAGCCATATCCTGGGGTTCTACAGCCAGATCATCTATAACATCAAGTTCATCGGCATTCTGTATTGCAGCTGGAACAGAAATAGGAGGTAGTGGCCGCGCGGTGCAGGTGATTGGCCTAAACTGGGCGCACCTGCACTGGCTGAAACACCAAATGAGGATTATTGGTGTTGGTTTCCAAGAAAAGGCAAATCATGTCCCAATGCTAAGGTTGGGGCATAGCCATATTATAGTGCAAAATGTCTCTGCAGCTTTCATGAGGTAGCAGATAGCATCATTACTTGACACTCACCAATACAACCTTTATTGGGTGTTCATGTATTTCATGAGGAGAAACCCTGTTACTATGACCAATAGAAAACTTCAGGTTTTTTAAGTTTTCTTGAAACGTTTCAAGTCCCAGGCATCCTGAAACGTACGTATTTTTTCTGTCAGCAACTGATTTTACATTTGCAGAGCTTCAAGTTGCGATCTTTCGATTGTCTACAGGGCATTGCCGAGCATCTGGTCCAGCAGCTCTTGCTTATCCTTCATCTTTTCTTTTGCAGACTCAAGAGCCTTGTTGTGCAGGCGGATCGACTTGGTGAGTTGCTACTCTAAATCTTCATGTGGCTTTGCAACACAGCTCTTTCATTCCAAAAGCTGTCAAAAATGGCAACAATGTGTTGATGCCGCATGACAATATGACCTTCAAGAATTTGATCTGCAAGGTCATCCGCATGCTATAACAGATCCATGAGCATCTGACAAGGAGCACAAGTAGGGCGTTGGCATTCCAGAGGAGATATGTGAGCATTTGAAAGCAATCTCCGCAAACCCTCGATCTTATCGGTGATTTTCTTCTTCTGTTGCTTCAAAGCAAAGGTGGGATGCATTGTAGGATGCTCAAACTATGGATAAACAACATTGGAAACAGTACCAGCACGAGAACTAAGCGGAGCAAACTGGCACATAGTCTGAGTTGTGTCGATAGTACCATACTATGCGTCATCGTTGTCGTTTGCATCATCATCATTGCCACGCAACAGATTTTGCATTTGGTGGAAACTATCAATAAATCCCAAAGCTCGACCCAGTCGGCACACATACTTGAGCAAATTTTCTTGGAGCCCACATGCATGGACAGTCTTGAGATGTGGCAGAGCAGCATGGTCAACCATCAGAGCACCGTCGTCGTAGCTCATCATCTTCCAACATGCCTTGTCGAAAACTCCACCTGCTCTTCTTAAATATATTAAAGAGGGAGGCATTCCCCGTGGCACCCCTCCCATGTTTTAGAATGTCTATGTGGCGTTGATACAAAAATTGAAGAAGAACGATATTTTCTTTTTAAAATAACTCAAATAAATTTCTAAAACGTTACCTGAATTTTGAAACTGCCTCTCACCTTGCGCAAGCGCTCTCTCTCTCTCTCTCTCTCTCTCTCTGCCATGCACATGCGAGCGCTACACAGGTAATCTCTCTCTCTCTCTCTCTCTCGCCCCCTCGATGCTGGATCCGCGGGAGAGTCAATGGCTTCTCCCTCTACCTTTCTTTCTCTCTCTATCTGCAGAAGAGAAAGAGGTCCGATCTGCACAGGGATCTCTCTCTCTCTCTTTCTCTCTCTCTCTCTCTGCTTAGATTTGCGGGAGAGCCAGTAGCTTCTCCCTCTCCCTTTATTTCTTTCTCTGTCTGCTACTCGCAGCAGAGCAGCATTGGTGCTAATGTTAAATATTTGCTCAACCACATGTACATTCACACGCGCTGCCGCCGCCATGCCAGGCAGGAGTTTGACGAGCTCCTTCATACGCTCCAGTGAGGCCAGTATTGACATGTCTCTTGATGCTGATGTATTACAACCGCCCCCTGGGTTCAATGCCCCCCAATAGGTGTGTGTGTGTGTGTGTGTGTGTGAGAGAGAGAGAGAGAGAGAGAGAGAGAGATCTTAATGTGGGTGTATGTACACTTAACCAGGTATGCGGTG
>JAOYMV010453307.1:0-13112 GCA_025802375.1 Polystichum acrostichoides
CTAACCTCGCTCTCTCTCTAGCCTCTCTCTAGATCCCCTTATTCTAGCCTTATGCCATCTCTCTCTCTCTCTCTCTCTCTCTCTCTCTCTCTCTCTCTCTCTCTCGCCTCTCTCTAGATCCCCTTCCTCTAGCCTTAGGCCATCTCTCTCTCTCTCTCTCTCTCTCTCTCTGCGCTGTTGAAGGGCTGCCCTCAAAGGGTAGCCCTCTTGTAGGGGTGGCCCCTACCTCTTGTGTTGCCCTCAATGGCCCCCTCCCATGGAGATGGCATGAGAGAGAGCATATCCTTTAGGGCACCATGGTAGGTCCGCGGGAGCACCACACTTGGCATACATGTGCACAATGACGGTGGAGCATGGCAGCAAGAGGATCTTGCAGGACGGTGACAAAGCATGCACATGCGCATGCGCGCGCGCACACACACACACACACAGAGCATGTTTTTTTAATTTTTTATCCCCACCATTCATTCAACCTTCAACTTTCAATTTTTTTTTAAGGGAATCTACCTAATTATTTGATTCATTTATTTTGAATTAGTTAATTTATAAATTGGGTCTACCTCATTACACTTGCAAAGAAGTAGAGACTCTCATACTACAAAATTAATTATTACAAACATATTCAACAAAAGTAAAGGAGACTTAGAACATTCATACATGTATGCAATTGAAATGAAATCAACAGGATTATATAACCAAACACAAAAGCTATGGATAACTCATATATTCAAGCCTTCAAAAGTACATTACAATGTAGGAACATTCATTAGTCTCAGAGATAGTTAGACTCTTTCCTACTATCCTCCTATCATATACATCTTCTTGTGAGAAGTAAGTTTGTATCATGTAGTCCATATAGTCTTCTGATTCTTTCTCCACAAGTATGTTTGATCTATATCAAGACCTCTAACCAGGGTGGTACTCCAAGAATAAGCACTTTCCAGCAAAAGGGATGTAGTTGTCTTCTTAAATAAATGTCAAATGGAAGCTTTCCAATAGTAGCAATGGGGCTCTTCCATCCGAAAAAGTATTCTTCACGACGCGCCAAATGGAGAATTTCCAATAGTAGAAATGGTGGTCTTCAATCCAAATAGGCCTGCTTTTTTGACATTAAAGAACCTGACAACATTAAAAGATCCCTTATTAGAAAACCCCATGCATAGAGAATCTTAATATCCAATTTGAGTCTCTCTCTCTCTCTCTCTCTCTCTCTCTCTCTCTCTAGGATTGAGTCAAGGGATATTCTAAAGTATTTAAAATATAATGTACAAAAAGAATGTGAGAATTACCTGTCAAGTATCATGAATGGAGTATTTGCCTTACTTTCTTCTTTTTCCTGCGCAAAGATAACAAACAAAAGTTTGATATGTTCATTGCCCCCTCATAAATTAATAGTGTGATAATACAACAAAGAATGTGTCTCACATCTTCCTACCTAATTATAAGGCAAGTAATACTTCTGTAGCTTTGATATGTAGACTTTTGCTGACACACCGCTAATGTAAGGGGGTCGATCATATCCCAAGTGGTGAGCAATAGCAATAGCATGTTGATCACTCAAACACTTGTTTTGCACTACTCTTTTTAATAAGGCTATTTGATCTGCAGAGAGTTCAGGCACACCAGACTTACTTGCAATCAACTGTGAGGCTTCTTTTTGGGTGGTTTCTCTTTCTTGTTTCTTTGATATGAGGTGAGATATCTTCTGTCCACATATAGACGAGTTACCAGATGCACATGAGCTTGGATTTTCAGTTGAAACATCTTTGAGCTCCTCACAAAGAAAATGATATGTGAATGTTTGCCACTCCTCCATTACATCATTGAAGTTTCTATATAATTGATGATGCAAAGTTATCGGATCTTGACCAAACCGATCAAAGCATATCATGGATCTAAGATCCTCAACATACCTTAGACGAACTAGGTATGGCAATAACTCATTGCAAAGTATATCATCTTCCTCACCATTGTAGGTGTACGGATAAATGCAATTTTCTATAGGATTAATGCACCCTTTAAAAGGACTGTCATCAATTAGCAAGGTATTTCTTTTGTTACATATTTCTTTGCATTGATTCCAAACCTTCAAAAGAGGCTTAAATAGTGCCTCAACATTTGGTTTGTCTGGCCTACACACCCTCCTAAGTGTGTGTTTATAGCAATCTTCTTGACTCCAAATAATAAAAAAAGGGTATCGTTTCTTTGCATGCTCCTCTAGCATTTGTACATATGCCAAAACATTCTTATGTAGTGCTGTAGACCACAAACCAACAAAAAAATGTTTGAAAAGTTCATCCAAAAAGTCAAAGCAACCACTTCGTAGAATGATTGATATTTTTCCTTTCGTTATTTGCACGCAACTTGTGGAGAACTGCTTCTTATCTTCCTTGTGTAGTAAGATTCCATTTAAGTCAAGTATAAGTGCATGTTTCTGCATGATGATTGGTTTCGGCAAATTGTCTGCATATCATACAATAGACAACAATGTAAACTTTACATTTCTTATTGTTAAGCTATTCATAGCCATTAATGACACATAAAAGAAATCATTAGAATCATACCATATCCCAATAGAGTATTTTAGAGGCTCCATACCCCAATCAAGCTAGAGTATCCATAATCAAATAAAGATAGATCTAACTCATATTGGAGCCTAAAAGAGGCTCCGGCTCAAGTTGGAGCCTCCCTTAAAGCTAGAGAGGTCCCTAATTTCATCCTACCATCAAGCTCAAGTTAGAGCCCCAAAAATCAAACAAAGAGAGGGTAAAATCAAGTAGGAGTCTCCATAATCAAACAAAGTGAGTCTCCAACCTAAGTTTGAGACACTCAATGAAGCTCAAACACAAGCTAACTCAATGAGACTTAAACTTGACTATTAATATTTATGAGGCTCCAATTCATATTGGAGCTCATCACATTGCACAATAATTGCATCCTAACTAAGAGAGAAAATTTAAGTAGTGATCTGTGTGAGACTCTAACTCAAGTTTGGAGCCTCCCCTAATAATCACAAATTTTATCCCACCATCTAGCTTGAAAAGTAAGTACATAAACATTAAGTTGTGATATCAAAAAATGAGATCTTATACAATATTAAATGAAACTTAGCAAAATAAGATCTTGAAGTCATACAAACTTAAATAGAACTTTGAAAATGCGATGTATCATATAGGTACAATTTATCAATGTCAATGGGATGATCTCTTGAGATAGTTAAAAGCTACAAATCTCTGTCACACTTGGTCCATTCAGGGGAATAGTTGCCTACTTCTACGTGATTGTTGTTGACTTTGCTCTGCAATAATTTGGTTGTCTTTTCCAATCCTAGAATCTCCTCTATGAGTTCCCTCTCCTTCAACACACTCTACACAAAAAAAAAAGTATTATCTAAGTACTCCAACATATCATAAATAGCTAGATTTCATCAAGGATTAGCACTTCAATACAACAATTACCTGCTGCTTCTTTAACACCTTTTTGGAGGTCTTGATCTATGACTTCCATTGCACTTGTTGGCAACTCATTCACTTGATGATCGTGTTGAACGATGATCACTTCACCTGCTTACAAAGCTCATCAAATTTAACAACAAATGAGGAAAACATCACTTTAGCATAAGTTTCAAGCAATGAAACACTTGCACAAACCTTCTTTTGGATTTCTTTGGAGGTCGTGAGCTTCGAATTCCTTTGCACCTATTGGTATATCATTCTTTTTTGAATATCCATGGAGATCTTGAGATTCTCCTTCTTCTTGCTCTCTTGCAAACTCACTCAATGAATGTTCCTTTATTTCTTTGGCTTCCCCTATGTCTTGTTGAACAACAAGCAAACAACCTACTTGAAACACCAAGCATAAACAGAATTTTAACACATAAAGCCCAACTAAAGTTTAAGGATGGGCAAATATTGTGAACTTACAATATTGTGTAATTTTTAGGATTGCTTTAAGAATGATATACTTGATTATTATTATGTTTGAGACTCTAACTAAAGTTGGAGGCACCCTTAATGTGCACTAACTACCATCCAAGGCTAGCCACATACTATGAGCGTACTATAATCTTAGACTTGTAAATTGTAATTATTGAGAGGCTCTAACTTACCTCCAAATTTACTTGTGCCTTCCAATAGGCTCAAACTCAAGCCTCAACCACTGAGATATTAGTTAACACTTTCTTACTCATAAGACATTAGTTAACACTAACCTGCATCATCTTGAGCCTTTTCTTGGAGGTCCACAATTGTGACTTCCTTTGCACTTGTTGGTAGCTCTTCATGTTGTGCATTTTCTTGGAGGTCCACAACTGTGACTTCCTTTGCACTTGTTGGTAGCTCTTCATGTTGTGCATTTTCTTGAAGGTCGTGAACTTCATCATCTTGTTGGACTATTGGAAACTCATGCACTTGGTGTTCCCCTACCTCTTTCACCTCTACCTCTTTCACCTCCTCACCTACTTAAAATAATCTTGTTAGCACATTAGAAAGTTTTCTCATACAATTTTAACCACCACAATACATAACCATTAGGTAGACAATTCTCATGCTCATACAATTTTAACCGCCACCATCAAGGTAGATAATTCTCATACAAAACCATTAGGTAGACAATTCACATGCTTATAATTTAACCCATTATTGAGAGTCTTGATCTTTATGAGTTGGAGCCTTGCATACTTTGCACTAATTTGATCCTACAAAAGACGGTGCACTTGAGTAGTGATTTATGTAAGGCTCCAACTCAAGTTGGAGCCTCCATTAAAGTTCACTAATTTTATCCTATCATCTAGCTCAAGTTAGAGTCTCCATAATCAAGTTAGAGGCACCAACTTGAAGTAGGGTACACTTATCTAGTGATATTTGTGAGGCTCCAACTATAGTTGGGGCCTCATTCACCGCACAAATATACACTAAATATAACCTTAATAAAAATTGGTATAGATACCTTGATGAGATAGTGAATAGAAATTGGTTGAACAATTTAAGATGTATAGTAACATGGAGCATAAGTACCTTGAGGCAATAGTGTTCGTTGATTTTGCTCTGTTGTATCAGGAGAATGTCCAGAATCCTTAGCAACATCTTCTTCATCCCCATCTGCATCCTTATTGTCGTCATCTAGAATGTGAAAAGCATTATTATCTAATTATTTATTTATAAGACAAGGGTAGGTATATAATATCAAAAGTCGAGAATAACTAAACAAAAGAAGCTAACCATGATTGATGCAATCCTTAGCAACACCTTCTTCATCCCCATCTGCATCCTTATTGTCGTCATCTAGAATGTGAAAAGCATTATCTAATTATTTATTTATAAGACAAGGGTAGGTTTATAATATCAAAAGTCAAGAATAACTAAACAAAAGAAGCTAACCATGATTGACGCAATCCTTCATCGTTAGAACATCATCATTGTTCTCCTCTTCAATATCATTAACTTGGACATCTATACCAATATTATTGAGATCTTCCTTCTCTGCCTCGTTAAGCTTGAAATGAACTGAAGTGTCAACACCCATAACTGTGCACCACTTTCGAACTACCTCATCTTCCTCCACAAGGTTGCCACAAGCAATCTCAATAGTACGAGCCTCATTCTCATCTTTCACAAAAGCGATACACTTTCTTTTTAAGAGAAGACTTTCAAGAAGTGTTTTTCCACTAGATAGTATGTCAATGACAAATCTATACTCAGGGCAAAATCCTTCAAGAAGAGTTTTCAAAAAACCTTTATCTATTGGTATAGTCTTGCTAATAGGGATTCTCGATGAGATGTTTATCTTCTGCTCACAAACCTTGTGGATGATCTCAAAAGATCCAATTTTACTAATAAATAACACTACTACAGCAAAGCCAACAGACCCCTTTGTCCAATGCTCATCTCCACTAGAAATCAAGGTCCCAATCTCGTAATGAAACTTGGGAAAGATTGATTCAACGGCATCCAAGAGTAACCCAATCTTAGATAATTGAATAAATGAGACCATGATATACTCATCTTCAATATTCATAAGATTTAATCCATCAAGTAGCACCTTGAAAGATTCCATAGACAAAGATATTTTGTCATAACAATGCAAATCCAAGACCACCAAAGAGAATGAAACTCGTTGTAGTTGTGTGCAAAGAGCCCCAATACTTGCAATGTCAAGGCCTGCCGACAAGATGGTCCATGGAAATGCACGTTCTTCAAACTCCTCACCACGCGACTTTCGATACAAATGATGAAGATATGAAACCACTGTTCTTGGTAAAGAAGGGGTGATCTTTGATCTATTCAATGCTACCTTCACCCAATCTGCAGACCAAGAGCATAATTTCTTATAAACATCTTCCCCTATCTTGTATTTGCTAGATATAGATTCCCACCCTTCAGTTTCATTTGTAATATCAAAGAAAAATTGTACAATCGCTTCCTTAAGCACACGATCTGTTTTCATCTGCCACGCCACATCTTCCATGTCATTCCAACATTGAGTAGCCTTTGATTTCTTTAGAAGAACTGTCCCATCAATTATGCACTCTTGAAGAGTTTGCACCTCTTTTGAAAGAAGTCCAGCAATGCATCTGAATAGGGTTGGACCAACCTGTACAGTTCCTGGAGCCTGTTGAATTTGTCCTCCCTTCAAAACACCTTTTCTTTTTTGCTGCTCAACCACGCTTGGATCCCTTCGCTCCCCCTTCGTGTTTGGAAGAATGCCTTCAGTGTACTTTTGTATGATGTAAATCCAATTCTTCCAGATTGATTCCTCGCAGAGAAGAAGATCCAAGTCATGTTTGACAAATCCCTTAGGTAATGTGAGCTCTGTCATCTCCATAAACATCTACAAACAAAACAAGATAAGAGGCGACATATTTGCACTTGAAAACTCTAATAGATCTTTGAAGAGTTTCCATAATCAAACAAAGAGAGGTTCTAACTAGAGACTCCAACTCAAGCTAAAGCCCAAATAGAGGTTCCAACTCAAGTTGGAACCTCTATTTGTGAAGCCCCGAGGAGGCTCAAACTTGAGTTGGAGCCTCTATTTGGGCTTTAACAGTAAGTTAAAGCCCAAATAGAGGCTCCAACTCAAGTTTGAGCCTCCTTGGGGGTTCACTAATTCCATCCTATCAACTAGCTCAAGTTAGAGCCCTCATAATCAAACAAAGAGAGGCTCAAACTAAAGTTGGAGCCTCTTTATGTGCACAAATTTGATTCTACTTAAGAGGATATACTTTTAGTGATTTGAAAAATTGACTTTTAGTGTGAAAGAAAAGAAATATCCAATAGTACCTGCCATTGCTTATCCTGGCTCTTTGAAGCATTGACACCCGGTTTAGGCCTCTCAGGACGTCGACTGGCAATCCATTGATGACGTGCTTGTATTAGCTGATCCAAAAATGGCTCCTTCTGCATGGATTTTGCAACAGCAAGATTTGCCTCTTTGGAAAGTTCACGTGATACATTAGCAGGACAATTCACAACTATCTTGCACCTTCTACGACAATATAAAGTCTTCAATCCAGCCAACTTTGGATTTTTATAGTGCATGATACGCTTGGCAGAGACTATGGAGTGTTGCCCAGACACAATCCAATAATGTGAGCTACCCACATCTTCACGACGTAACTCTTGCAGTGGTTGACGTGTGGCTATATCAATGGGCATTACAATACCCATAACTTGTTGAAGGGAAGGCTCATCTGTCATCAATGCAGTCAATATCTTGACCCAATCGTCATTCAAAGGCCTATACACAAAACTTGCAGGAGCAGGAAAACATTTCATTACATCAATACTAAATGTTTCATCCCCAAATAGAAAGTATCCCATGTGGATTTGAAGATTCAACAAGGTTGCCTCAACTCTCCTCTCTTGTGATGGCAAAATGACATCGTCATCTTCAATGGAAATAACTTGTCGCTCTGCTTTATGTGATTCAACAACATCTTGTTGTTGTCCTTGCTCTGCTCCTATAAAAGAAACTAATTGTTGCTCTTCAGAACCTGGGTTTGTAGGCACCTCGACCTCTGCATGATCCACATTATCTTTCACCACCACATTATCTGCATTTCTTCTCCTCGCTTTTGGAACTCTTTGCTTCCCTTGACGTCCCTCCGAGACCCCTTTCACTGTCTCTACTCCTTTTCTCTTTCTAGCAATTCCTGAAGCCTGCTTGAGTGAAGTTTCTACCTTCCTACCTGGACCATTGGTGATGTCTTCAGATACTTTCTTATTTCCATCTGCAATACTTGCAAGTGCACATTGCACAACCTTCTTTCCCACTACTGTTTGTTCATGCATGATTTTACTTGCATCACCTCCTGCTTTGCCTTTCTTCAAGAGAGTCTTATTAGTGCCAATGTGAATCTTGGCATTAATTACTCCTTTAACAATCTGACTATAGTTTTGAATCCCTGATCTCTCAAGTGATTCATAACTATCAATTTTTAGCCCAATGACTCCAAAGCTATTTTCTTTACCTTCCTTGCTGCCTGTCATGTCAGAAAGCGTCAAAGATTCCATCATAAGTGATATGTTAACTGCATTTGATTTCTCTCCAATAGTAGGGAGAATCGTGAAGGTGACACATGGGCTACCATGGTCAGTGACATCCTCCTTTGCATTAACAATAACACCAGTATCTCCATAAAGCTCATCTCCCTTGCAAACAAAAAGATGAAGATCATCTATGAATTCACCCTGGTGACTATATGTGTCCAAGAACCACTTGACACTTTTGCTTCCACATGTTAAGTCAAATGTCTTTGAAATCTTGACTCTAGGTGCAATATATTTTGGTTTTTTTGGGGAAGAGGTTACTTCATCCAGCGTAAATACTTTTCTCTTGGTAGATGTCATTTCTTGCTCCATATCTATTACACCATAGACATAATAACAATTTTATAAACATAAAATATAACACTTTTAAAAACACAAAATATAACAATTGCTCAAAACTCAAACAAAGAGAGGCTCGAACTCAAGTTGGAGCCTCCCTTAATAGCCCTAGTTGCATCTTAGTAGAGGAGACTCTCTTTGTTTGATCTTGGAGGCTCCAAAGTCAAACAAAGAGAGGCTCAAACTCAAGTTGGAGCCTCCCTTGATAGCACTAGTTTTATCCTACTAGGGAAGGCTCTCTTTGTTTGATTTTGGAGGCTCCAAAGTCAAGAAAAGAGAGGCTCAAACTCAAGTTGGAGCCTCCCTTAGTATTCACAAAATTTATCCTACTAGGAGAGGCTTCAACTTGAAATGCTCCAACACAAGCATGAAATACTAAATAAAATAATGACCTCTATACAAAAAATGAAATTCATAAATCCTAATCTACTCACCTCCAAAATAGGTCTCACTTGAATTAAGACACACTAGACGAGGTAAGTTTTGTGTAATCTCATATTTGATATTACTCTTGACCAAAGGATGGTTAAGTAGATCACAAAGAATAGATATGCGTCCATTGCGATGGTATTGAAGTATGAATATATTAGTTGTTCCTCTTGAAAGTGGATCCCGTAGTAGTCTTACTAATCGCTCAATACTCTCAATATTATCTTCCAGGCTTCTATGAATATTATTGAGATTTATAAAACTTTCTTTAAATGCCTCTGCTCTGTCTCCCAAATATTTATCACCGGAAATCTCAACTAGCAAGTTGAAAACTTGAGTCTCAAGTTCATTTATACAAAAAGGACCATATGGATTTAGCTCCCAAGGCATACGCTTGCCCATTGCAAAGATAGTAGTAAATTGACTTGAAAAGAGGGCTTTTATTGACCTGAAAAGAACACAAATGTAGTCTTAAACTCAAGTGCATGGCAGTTGAGACAAATGAGCTTTGCTTAAGATTAGAGAGCATATCCTTGTAGCTGCATTTGAACCACATAAGTGCAATAAATTTATCATATTTAAGGGGGTACACATGAGCATTTATCTATGAGAGGCTCAAACCCAAGTTTGATCCTCTCAATGTGGAGTAAATGGATCCTATATATAGCTCAACACACTTGAGCCATGATCTATAGGAGACTCCAACTCAAGTTAGTGCTTCCCTTAATGTACTTAAGTTGGAGAATTGATCCTACCTGAGAGGGTGGAGCTTTCATAATAAAAAAAGAGACAATGTTGTAACTCAATTTAGAGCCTCCATTATAAAGACAAGAGAGGCTCCAACTCAAGTTGGAGCCTCCATTAACAAGTACTTATTTTATCCTACAAAGAGAAGCTCTAACTCAAGTTGAAACCTCCCTTACTGTTCACTAGTTTTAACCTATAAAGAGAGGCTCCAATATGAGTTGGAGCCTCTAAATTCAAAATGGTATCTGTGAGGCTCCAACTCAAGTTGGAGCCTCTCTTTGTAAGGGAGGTTTCAGCCTGAGTTTGAGGCTCTCTATGTTTGTTTATAAAGAATGTTTATAGTTTTACTCTATCTAAGAGGGTACGTATTTGAGAAATGATCTATGTGAGGCTGGTCCCTCTATGAATATACACTCTTGAGTAGGCTAAATTTATTTGTTTATGGAGACTTGTGAATCAAACAAAGAGACTTTCAAACCTAAGTTGGAATTCATATAAATAAAAGAGAGGCTCATGGAGCCTCCATAAAAAATCACTAATTTTATCTTACAAAGAGAAGCTTTAACTCAAGTTGGAGCCTCCCTTTCTATTCACTAGTTTTAACCCACAAAGAGAGACTCCAATATAAGTTGGAATCTCTAAATTCAAAATGTTCTATGTGAGGCTCCAACTCAAGTTGGAACCTCTCTTTGTAAGGGAGCCTCCAACCTGAGTTTGAGGCTCTCTATGTTGATTTATCGAGACTTGAGAATCAAACAAATAGAGTTTCAACCATAAGTTGTAATTCAAGGAGACTTTAGTAGGTCTATGTGAGGCTCCAACTTGAGTTGGAGCCTCTCTTTGTAAGGGAGGCTCTAGCCTGAGTTCCAGGCTCTCTATGGTTGTTTATGGAGACTTGAGAATCAAAGAGAGCGGTTGGAGCCTAAGATGGAACCACCCTCCATGTTACCTAGTTCTATTCTACAAAGAGAGGATCCAATTTGAGTTGGACCCCCTACAAACATACACTAATTTTATCTCATCATTCAGCTCAAATTAAAGCCTCCATAGTCAAATAATGACAGGTCCATGGACACCTTCATTGTAAGTGAAAATAAGTTCACATGATAGGAGGCTCCAACTGAAGTTGGAGCCTCTTATAGTATAGACTCTTCAGTAAAGACATTTTATTGTCAATGGAGACTTGTGAATCAAGCAACAAGAGTTTCAAACCTAAGTTGAAATTCAAAGAGACTTGAGTAGGTCTATGAGAGGCTCCAACTCAAGTGGGAGCAAGGCACGCTCCAGCCTAAGTTAAAGGCTCTCTATGGTTGTTTATGGAGACTTGAGAGGTTCAAGCCTAAGATGGAGACACCCTTCATGTTACCTTTTCAACAAAGAGAGGATCCAATTTGAGTTAGAGACTCTAAATGTCAACTATCTAAGAGGAGCATTTGAGAAATTATCTACGTGAGGTTGTACCCCCTATGAATATACACTACTTTTATCTTATCATTCAGCTCAAATTAAAGTCTATATAATCAAATAATGACAGGCCCATGGACCCCTTCATTGTAAGGGAAAAAAAGTTCACATGATGGGAGGCTCCAACTCAAGTTGGAGCCTCTTATAGTATGCACTCTTGAGAAACATTTGAGAAATGATCTACGTGAGGCTGGACCCCCTATGAATATACACTAATTTCAGCTCAAATTAAAGCCTCTATAATCAAATAATTACAGGTCCATGGACCTCTTCATTGTAAGGGAAAATAAGTTCACATGCTGGGAGGCTCCAACTCAAGTTGGAGCCTCTTATAGTATACGTATACACTCTTGAAAAAATAGAGTTTCAAACCTAAGTTGAAATTCAAAGAGACTTGAGTAGGTCTATGTAAGGCTCCAACTCAAGTGGGAGCCTCTCTTTGTAAGGGAGGCTCCAGCCTCCGTTTAAGGCTCTCTATGGTTGTTTATGGAGAGAGAGAAACCAATTTGAGTTGGAGCCTCTAAATGTGAACTATCTAAGGGGAACATTTGAGAAATGATCTACGTGAGGCTGGACCCCCTATGAATATACACTAATTTTATCTTATCATTCAGCTCCTCTATAATCCAATAATTACACGCCCATGGACCCCTTCATTGTAAGGAAAAATAAGTTCACATGTGGGAGGCTCCAACTCAAGTTGGAGCCTCTTATAGTATACAATCCTGAACAAAGAGAGCTTCAAACCTAAGTTAAAATTCAAAGAGACTTGAGTAGGTCTATGTGAGGCTCCAACTCAAGTGGGAGCCTCTCTTTGTAAGGAGGCTCTATGGTTGTTTAGGGAGGCTTGATAATTAAAGAGAGAGGTTCGAGCCTAAGATGGAGCCACCCTTCATGTTACCTAGTTCTATTCTACAAAGAGATGATCCAATTAGAGTTGGAGCCTCGAAATGTGAACTATCTAAGTGGAAACATTTGAGCTATGATCTACGTGAGGTTGGACCCCCTATGAATATACACTAATTTTATCTTATCATTCAGCTCAAATTCTTACATCATCTTACTATTTATTATTACTACGTTTCCCATTCGAGCTTGGATTTTCAACAAGACATAGGTATGTCCTTCATATTCTTTGCAATTTCTTTTAGAGTTCAAAAATTAATTTTTCTTATTTGTTAATGTTAGGTAATTAAATTTTTAGTTAACTTTTATGAGTTGATAATTAAATGCTAATTAAGTTTTAATTAGATTAATTAAATTTAGTTAATTTCTTTAACGCAAGCATGATTAAGAAAAAATTCTGTAAAATACCTTGTATTCACGGTAGCACTTGAATCCCTCTTGAGTCCACTTGATAAGTAGGCGTTTTATTGCACTCTTTGATTTGCTCTTGAATCTATGCAGTAGAGGAGAATAATTTAAGGTGTGTCATGTGGTTAAATGAGAGAGAGAGAGAGAGAGAGAGAGAGAGAGAGAGAGGCCAAGAGAATAAGGCTAGATTATTGACAAATTAGTGGTGTGTGTGTCCAGATTAGAGAGAGAGATTAGTGAGAAATTACTCATTATGTGTGTGCTTAGATTAGA
>JAOYMV010454417.1:0-13101 GCA_025802375.1 Polystichum acrostichoides
GTGTAAGGGAGGGGGGTTTTGGAAGGGAGGGGGGGGGGTATTTTTATACTATATGGTCTACATATTTGGGAAAATTTTCCGTAGATAGGGGTTATTTTACCAATTTTCTTGCACGCAGGTAACGTCTCCCCATTACTAGTAGTGAATCCCCCGGGCTAATTACTGGTAGGCTTTTTCTAATTTGGGGAGAATTTGGGTAAGGGTACAAATACTGGTGATATGGCTTAATTTTGATTGGTATTTTGGGTTGGTTGATTTCCTTAGCACTTGATACTGTCCTTACCTACATCTTGGTCTATTTGACAAGGTAATGGTATTACTATCTTTTTTGATGGGAAATTGGTGAGGATAATTGTCTTCTTATAATACTATGTTAATTGACATAAATGATCTAAGCCCATTAGGTAAACAATTTAAGAATGTGGCATGGCTAAAAATGATCTGAGATGGAAATAGGCTGTTGATTTTTTCGCTCAGTCTCTACTGTTCTTTTTTTCATTTGTCTCAATATTTGATACCTTATGAATACTATAGTTGGTCCACTTAAAACTGGCTATTACAGACATATGAAGGGTAGACTGCCTGAGATATCTTCCCCTAAGCGTAGGGTCTTATAATAACAATGCTTTGTTTGGCCTGGATAGCCTGTTCAGCTTAATTGTATGTATAAATACAATCCAATTTCAGTGTTGGGTTCTATCCTACAGCTGCAATATTGTGAAATTTATGGATGATACACATGGCAACCATTGCATATAAGATTACATGCTGCCATAGACACTAGAATACCAATTGTGTTTGGGTAGTACTAGTTGACATAAATATATATATTTATATATATATATTGCATATTTGTGGTATATATATATATAGGATGAGGGTCGCTGCGTTCGAGTCTGAGTAAGCAGCAGAGTGTGCCTTCCTTCCGCGACGTCTTCGCCTCATCTTCTACAGGTCCGCATTAACGACTAATCATGTCTAAATCTAGCTCTGAATCTGTGGAAGTTGAAATGCCTACTGCTAATGTCATTGATGCTACATTTCCTTCTGGGTTTGAAGAACCTATACTCCCTAGGGATTTTAGGATTAACCCCTTGGAAGAGGCTAACCCCTTCTTGGTAGGTAAAGACCTACATCAGAAAATTCCTTATGATGAAGAAATAATGAAGGCGACTCTGCAAGATGCCTTAACCACTGACCCTAACATTAAAGGAGATAAATGTGTTAACCTCAACGCTAATATTGTATGGAATCACATGCAAATCTTTAAAACTAGAGCTGTGGTTTTACTGTACTCTGGCCGATTGCCTGGTATATAGGACATTGCACTTAATATAGACCAAGGTTTCAATCAAGTAGTGGTTGAGAAGATCTACTATGCTGGTAATGGTCTGTTTGAAGTTCTCTTTCAATCAGCAGAGGCTAGGGACAAATTTTGCAGCAGCCCTGTAGTCATTTTAACTCAGCAGGTGGTTCATGTCTTTGCCTGGCAACCTATTAGACTGATTAAAGAAGAGCTTCTCTCCAATAGCCTCATATGGGTTGACCTTATTGACCTGCCTGCCTTTCTTTGGGCCAGCATTAGAGAAATTGCAGGGTCACTGGGGAAGGTATTATTCTCCCCTTCTATCAATTCTCCCAATAGAAATAGGGTCTGTATCTTGTGGAAAGTTGATGAGAAGCTGCCTGAAACTTTGGAGATTAACATTGGGGTGGGAAGAATTTTGATTTACCTTAAGTGGGGTAATTTAACTGGTTCTTGCTTCCATTATGGAAACATGGGGCATTTCTCTAAACACTGCCCCACTTTGACGTCTAATTCTGCAACCCTCATCCCTAGCTACACAGGTAGTAAAACTATGGTTCCCAAGGATCAGATATTTGGCAAACCCAGGGTCATTAATTCTGCTGAGGGGAAAGCACCTCCTATTCCTCCTCCTACCTATGCTACTATGAGTGGTCCTTCCACCACAAAACCACCCTTTATACCTAGAGCAGTGGTAAATAATAACAAACAAGCCCCCCATCCCATGGAAAAAAGATCTGACAAAGGCAAGAGGCCAATTGACCAAGATGGCTTTACTACTGTCTCTTATAAAAGAGCACTCAACAAACCTCTCATACAACCTAAACCCTCTTTCAGTTCAGGCTATGCTAACAATAACATTTATGAACTACTCAAAGCACCCTTATCCCCTGAAACTTCCCATTCATTGGATATGCTAGGAGTGGCTGAGGAGATTTATGCAGCCAGAGCCTTGGGGATTAATCTAGAGGTAGTGATGAATGAGGCTGAGGACAATATAAATATTGTCAAGAGTTCATTACCCCTATCCTCATGAATTTCTGCACCTACAATATCAGAGGGCTGAATGACCCCGATAAAATGCATTCCTTTTGGTCTTGGCTATCTAAATGTAACTGGGATTTTGTGTGCTTACAAGAACATAAGATGCACTCCAACAGTGGAGAAGTTCTACACTTTAGGGGCTACACCCTTTTTTTTGGGGGCAGGCCTGGGATTTATTCTGGTACCTTGACTGTGGTTAAGTCCTGTCTGAACCCTACCTTGAGACATAACCATGAGAATGGTAGAGGGCTCTTCATTGACATTGAGTCTTTTTTAGGGCCTCTATGCATTGGTAACATCTATGCTCACAACAACAGCTCTCCTAGATTGGAGCTGTGGAACTGGATTGCTTCACTGAATCTACCCAATGGTATCCTATGTGGGGATTTCAACATGGTCTGCTCCAGTACAGACTCTGCTACCAAAGCCTCTATCTGCCCTCCTAAGGAGTTAACTGGATGGTCTAATCTGATGGATACTTGTCCCCTGGTGGATCTCTGGTCTCATACCAACCCCCTTAACCCTGGCTTCACTTATCATTCCCACTCTCACAAATCTGCATGGTCCAGGTTGGACAGAGTTTATGCTATACACTTTGATTGGCTTCCAGCCAACTGCACCATGCAGGTAGACTCCTTACAGGTTTTATCTGACCACTTTCCTGTATCTTGTTCTTTCCTTGAATTTGACTGGGACAGTACCAGCCTAAACTCAAATAAAAAAAGACCTCTCATGGTTAATAACTTACACATTAGTAAAAGCTTTTGTATATCTTCTGTTAAATTTGTCATTGAGTGTGCAATGGCTTCTTCTAATGATTGTTTGAATCAATGGATCAATTTGGTGGATAGAATGCAGCAATGTATCACAAATGTGGGGAAATTTTATGCTGCCAAAAACTCTACAATTGTTCAACAGGCTGCTTACAATGTAAAAACTTTGAGGGCCTCTGGAAATGTAAGACAATTGAATGCCTCTGAGGAGAGTAACCTAGCTAAGTCTATCAGCATACTGCAAGATGATGAGAAGGCCAAAGCTAATAAAAGCAGGTTTTTGAACAGATGCTTTGAGATAAAGGATGCTAATGGTATGTCAAAAGGGTTCTATGCAAAACTCAAATGCAAAAGGAACAGAAATGTAATTGCTTCTATTCAACTGGAGAATGGAAAGGTGCTGCAGAATACTTCTGAGATTGCTGAGGCCTGTACTGATTATTTTGGCAACATCCTTTCTTTTGCCCTATCTCCTCATCAAACCAGAGTTTAGCTACTGACATACTCTTGCAATCTGTCAAGAAGTGTATTGACAGTACCATAGCTCTGCAGCTAGACAATCCCTTTGAGAAATCTGAGCTTCACTTTGCCCTATCTAAATTAGGTTCTGAGAAAACCCCTGGGTTAGATGGACTATCCAAAGAATTTGTGTTGCAGTTCTGGCCTAGGGGGACTCATAACTGACAACATCAACTTCATGTGGAAGCATAACTGCATGGATCCTAGGCTGAAACAGGGCTTAATTAAGCTCCTTCCCAAGCAAACCTTTTGCTCCAAGCTGACCCACTGGAAACCTATTACAATGCTAGGAATCCTTTACAAAATCTTAGCCAAAGCTCTAGCCATCAGGGTAGGGCCTTCCCTCAGGCAGCATATTCACTCCAGCCAATCAGGTTTTGTAGGTGGAAGATCCATTTTAGATAACATCTTGACTGTGCAGCTAGGCATAGAGCATGCAAAAAAATTTAATCAAGCCATGGTTATGCTTCAGCTTGATTTTGCTAAAGCTTTTGATACTGTAAGGTGGGACTTCATAAAGGCTGTCATGACCAAGATGGGCTTTGGGCCTAAGATATGTCACTCCATTTTTCTGCTAGCTCAGGATGCTCAATCCATGATAGACATAAATGGCAGGCTATCTACTCCTATCTCCATTTGCAGATCTGTGAGACAGGGATGCCCCCTCAGCCCGCTTTTTTTTGCAATAGCTTCACATCCTCTTTTCTGCTATCTGGAGAGCTTATCATCTTCAGGGCATATTATGGGTCTAAAAGTGCAGAATAAGCAGGTTGTTGGGTTAGGGTTTGCTGATGATACCCTGCTCTTTGTGCATGCTGAGAATGCAAACCTGCAAAAGTATATGAATGTCCTGGAACAATTTTCTCTTGCTGCTGGCCTGAAGCTCAACATTGAAAAATCTGCTCTTGTGGATATATCTGCAGATGATTTTGATAGACTAATCTGGCATGGGAAAAGGGTTTATAAGGGGCATGTGTTTAGATACCTTGGCTACCCCATAGGCATAGATGTGTCTAATAAACAGCTTATCAATTGGGTTCTGGACAAACTCAGAATTAAAATTGCAAAATGGAAATGTGAAGAGTGGCCCCTACATGTTAGTCTCAGAATAATACAGTCCATTCTTATTCCATACATACTTTACTTTCTGCCTCTACTTGACTGGAAGAAGCATCAGCTCAATTTATTTCAATCCCTGCTCATCAAATTCTTCTGGGGAAGAAGTGGGAAAAGACCTCTATGCCCTATTTCCTGGGACTCTCTCTGTCAACCAAAGCAGCTAGGGGGATTGGGCATCATTAATCTACACTATCATATAATAGCTAGAAGGGCCACTATGTTGCATAAAATGTTTGACAATAAAGTCATATGGTGTGACATCTTGTGGTGTATCATCCATCACTCTCAGGTATATTTTCATGGCATATGGCAGCTAGATGATTGGACCAAACTATTTTCTCATGCTCCAATAAAACTGAAAGTGGGAACAGCCAAAATGCTGGTGACATCTTGGAAAAAATGCTGTGCTAAATTGATGGAAAGGTAGAATGAGATACACCGGGAATTCATTATCTGCTGAAAATGTATTTTGGAGTTTTGTTTTTAAGAATCCTCCTGCTCTCTTGCTTGGCATTCATAGTAAATATTTTCATAAAAAAGGCTTCAATACTATCTCCCAAATGCTGGACTCTAAGGGGGATTTTTTGTCCTTTTTTGCAGCTAGAAGATCTCATCAATTGGGCAATGTATACAGGAACTCATGGCATTTACTCTGCACTATCATTTACAGAATACAGGTTCCACATGCAGCAAACTTGGTTGACAGATTCAGAGATTGGGCTCTTCCAGATACCTCATCCAATCGGTGGTCTGCCTCCACAAAACAGTTGTATAACATGTTGCTCATTTCATTACCCTTTAAAAACAGATGTAATATGTGGTGGGGTTTAAATAAATGCAATAACTGGTGGGTGAAGAAATTGTATGTTGTATGGGTGTTACCCACTTCTCTGAAATTCAAATGCTTCATTTGGAGATTATGCTCTGTGTCTCTCCCTTTGGGATGTCAACTGCTCAGCAGAGGGTTCACTAATGGATTATGCAGTAGATGTGGCAAGAATAGAGAAACTTATAAGCATGCTTTTTGGTACTGCCCTATTGTGAAAGAATGGTGGAATCAGTTGATTTGCTTACTCATGCACAGTTTTGGTTACAAACTTTCTAGATTCAGTATCACATTTGGCACTTTTGATTTTGCAGACTGTCACATTCAAATTATCATGCAGAGATTGAGATGCTGGTTTCTTTGGTTTATTTGGTTTACTAGAAATAAGGCAGTGTTTGATGATGTAAAATTGTTCTCAGCTGGTCTACCTTGGAAAGTTCTGCACTCCAAGTTGCTTGAGGACTGTTATGCCACAGAAGATCAGGAGTGTAGAGGGAAATTACTTAGAATAGTACAAATGATGTAAATCATTTTTATGTTGTACTTCAGATGAGATGAAATAAAGATTACAGGTTATTCCAAAAAAAAATTAAAAAAAAAATGACTTTGATATTCTATAAGAAGAACTATCCGATAGTTCACAATATCTTACTAGTTGAGTCATAGATAATTTTTTGGAAACTCCAGCAGGTCTGAATTTCTTTGTTGATGATGTCACTCTATTTTTATTGTTAAATACAACCTATACAGAGGAAAAATATAGATATTTTATAGTTACCTCTACCCTTGAGTTCTCAAGCTTACAATTTAAATTCTATTTTGGTTGTTCTGATATGAATGCATCTCCCAAATGCTGCTTGGCAGCTGGGTAAGCTGATTTTTCTTATATAGTTATTGATATGTACAATCGTATATGGTCCTGCTCTAAGGGTATGGATATTGATCTTTTGAGTTAGAAATTGATGTCCATTTGATTTGAAGTACCTACTGGATGGCTCAATTTGGATATCTTATCTGCATGCCATGTATATCCCTTTGTTGTTTATTCTGGTTTTGAATGATTAAAGGGAAAGAACTGCTGACTATGACTTGTTGTCACCCCATAACAACTTGGGTTTGCCACCCCATACCCTAGTTTTTATGCTAGATACAACTAGAATTTAGTGAGTATTGACAAAGATCCTTTCTTGCAGATAAATGGATAACTGATATCATAATTTACTCAGATAACAAATTGATAATTGTTTTTCTGGGGTGCAATTCCCTATACTATTAGGCAATTTGTTGATTGAACGCTGAATATCATATGTTGATATACACCCAAGGTTATTTGCTCCTACTCTGCATGAATTTGTCCAAGTAGTTTTGCACCCATGACTCTAATACCGCCCACAATTCCAAGCCAACCACCCCATAGGGATAAGTTTTGATTGTTAGTGTTAGCCCTTTGTCTGCCTTATCCGCCATGTTCCTGAAGTAATTGCATGTAAAGCTGCAAGCAATCAACCCCACATCCATATTGAATGTGTGCATTCCTGCATGCATGTATTGCTTGCATGCATATCCATATTGAATGTGTGCATGCCTGCATGCATGTATTTCTTGCATGCATATTGTATTTATATGGTGCATCAAGTACATATGTTCATCTATGTATGCATGCTTGTATATGTGCATGCATGCATGTACATGATACGTGAAATTATATGCACATGCAGCAAGTCTATGCTCAAATAAACATGAGTATATATGTGATATGTATACTTGTATATGCATGCATGCATGTACATACATGTATTTATGTGCTCATGCAACAACCAAAGGTATCTCTATATGTATGTATGTATATATATCAACATGCAGCAAGTACATGTATAAGTGTGTGTGTGTGTGTGTGTGTGTGTGTGTTTGTGTGTGTGTGTGTACATACACATATGTGATAAGTGTATGTACATGTGTATCTATGTGATATGTATACTTGTATATGCATGCATGCATGTACATACATGTATTTATATGCACATGTAGCAACTAAAGTTATTTGTGTATATATGTATGTATATATATCAACATGCAGCAAGTACATGTATAAGTGTGTGTGTGTGTGTGTGTTTGTGTGTGTGTGTGGTGGGTACATACGCATGCCTGCATGTTCATACATGCCCTGGTGCAGCAATGTTTTACCTCTTGATGAGATCTCAAGGAAGACATTGCTTATCAAAGCGCCAATTTTTGTACACAAGGGATGAGTTCTATCTTCATACAGAGTTTGCGTGGGAAGGTCGACTCAATAATCCCATCACTGTTGATCAGACTCTTCCTGGCCTGGCCATTGATGCTCATGGTGTCCTTGATGGACTAACAATTGTCATATTGAACATGCTAGTTCCCAACCATGTTTATTTGGAGAAGGACATAAAGATTTGTTATCATATATGCATCATTTTATATAATATGGTTCGTGTATTGGCATGCACCAATATTTATCATATGTGTTACGTTGTGCAGGTGAAGCATTGGAGGTGTGTTTTTCCTCAAGATCTTGAAGTTGCATTGGTGCTTGTGAAAAGGTACATTCAGTACTCACTTTTTTCATTTTGTACAAAGTATAAAGCTAAAATTTTCCTTACTTGCATGCTCAATGTAGGTTTTCCATGCTTACATGCGCGGTCCCATTTTTGTCTTCAATAGGTTAAAGCTTTGCTTTGATAGATACCCTCATCTTCATTTACGTATCGAGTTTTATGTGACTGTTTATTTGAGTGGCTTACACACACATATGTTTATAGATTTGTGTGCATGTACAATTTTTGCACATATTCTGTGGTTGTGCATAGGACTTGTTATGTCATGTCCTCATACTAAGATATATGTGTGTTTGTGTAACACCCATTATCATGATTTTGAACAAAGTATAAAGTTGAATTTTTTTGTTGTTTATGAAATAGTTAATATGGGTGTGTTGAGTGAGCTATTCACGGATGTTTTTAATTTGTGTGGGCTTTTCTATTATTATTTTTCCACTATTGAGTTAGGAAATCATGTATGTTTCCGATGATAACAAATTGGCTACGCTATTAGATTGTCGAGAGAAGACCATTATGGAAGGTTCAAACTCATGGAATCAGTCCGTTATATACAAAAAGAAAGGACATGAAGTTGAGGAGTACTCTCCGTTGAGCCCAACAAATATTAAGAACGTGATGGACATGAAGTTGAGGAGTACTCTCCATTGAGTCCAACAAATATTAAGAAGCGTGAAGCACATGAAGTTAAGGAGTACTCTCCGTTGAGTCTTACAAATATTAAGAAACGTGAAGCAAGTGAAGGTATTGAGAAAGTGCAGCACAGTAAACGTACTGCACGGAGGCAAGTGAAAATGTATAACAAACATTTTGTTCATGACATGTGTGCTGATCCCCAAAGAGCATGAAAGCAATATAGACAACAAGAATGTGTCTATTTGTTTTCATGTGCATGTTGGTGGGACTGTGAGGATGCATAATTGCACATCTGAATGACTCTGCCCTTGCCATGCTTATCCCTAGAGGAACTAACACAATAGGTGTATTAGTTTAGTTGCTTAACTAACTCAATTTGAAAATGATTTTGGCATTGCCATGCTTATCCTAGGAACTAAGAGAGTTGGTCGATTAGATGCGTAACTAACTCAATTGGAACTTGTAGTACCTTTCTCTTCGGAAAAGTAATTAATTAAGATTTATTTTTTGCAGTACTCCATGGGCAACCTTGTTCAGTTCTTTTTTATCTTTGTTGATGTTACTTAGGTCACATGTAATATTTCATCCCCAATTTAGGCAGTTCTATTATGATATTTGACGAACTGAACATTGAAGAGACATAGAATACAAACTGTACATTGAAGAGGCATAGACGTGTTAGATTCAATGGTATTTTTACATTAGAAACAAAGCAATTTAGTTGTGTAGGGTTGGAGTGATGTATGCATTGCAAGTAGTGTGTGAGGGAGCGTCTTAATACATTGTCATTTGGTTGTGCCACCAGCTATTAATGCAGTCCATGTGGCAATATTTGTAGTGGTCTTATGCATGTCCAATAAGTAATGTGTTTTCATTGCTCACCCTGATCACTAGGGCAAATGAGCAGAAGATTATCATGTATGTTGCTGCGGTTATGAGCCCTAAGTGAGGCCACAAAAGCATCTATTTGATGACATAGGTTACATCCACTTAGTCTTCTGAGCTGTTGGATATTCTAAGTTGCGTCTCATCCACTTCTACTATGGCATGTCAGAGATCAGTTTTACTGCCTTTTCTAAATGCCTTTTGCGCTCAAAACGATCACCCATGTAGACTTGCATTGACACCATATTTGCTACTTAAAGAGTCCTTGGCCCTTTTCTAGTATAACTCAGTGACATTTAGACATTAAACACAGAAGCACATGTCACTGTATTTGGAAACATGTCCTCACGTTCTCAAGAGGGTCGAGCGTAGACGGTGTGTGTACATATATCAAGGCCTCATGTTCCATCAATGATCACCTAGCCATGTATTGGGAAAAACACTGTTGAGGATTTGGAGGCATGCGAGTGGCATTTTTTAACCTACTTTTTCATATGCTATGAAGTTGTGCACATAGGTCACTGATCTCGTCAACAAGCAGTCCAATGCTTGTGTTACTTCTTTGTGCATATCTTGTAGTGAATGCAGTCGAAGAGACAACATTCAAAGAAGGCATTTTATATAGCACTACACTTGCAATAACTGTCGAATAGAACACCACCAAGAACAATGTTATTCAGCAACAACCCTTTCCCTCCCATCTAGACATGAATCAATTTTCCCATGTCAGCTTCTGTAATCGTGGCATATACCTACAACATGCACGTGTGTGCAGAAGCAAGCTCAGGGCTGTTATGGGCAGTTTTACTGCCCATTGAAAAGTCTTTTTTTCCACATTGACATCTATCCATTTTTGCAAATACGAAATAGGGTATGCAAAAGATGACATGATTAGTTTTGTTGCCTTCTCTAATTACCACTCTAGACGTCGATTCACACTACTCATTTCACAAAAAGTGGTCTAATAAGGCTCAATGACTGCACGCAGTAAGCACACAAGTACATGTCACTGTATTTGGGAGAATGCTCTCATGCTACATGCTCTCACATTGCATTTCTTCAAAGCAGTCAAGTGCTTGCTGGCCATGACCTTCTTATGCATACCAACCTTCTTGTGCATAGCAAGCTTCGTTCAGAACAATGTAAAGCAATTTGTATGGTTGCTATTGTTTGCATATGATTTTGCCTGCAATAAGGAATTGTACATGCAATAAGGCAAGATCATGTAGATGTACATCTATTCAAGGCTACGTACAATTACATTTGAAGTTATGTATGCAAAACCTACATTCAAATAAAGTTTCATAGTTACATAGCTTCATTTTTGTAATCTGAGTTGTTTTTAGCGAGGGCACTTTCATTTACTCTCTCTTTTTAGAGAGCACACATTCTTATTAGTAGACTAGGAGATTTTACATGCATACATAACGATAATACTACAACAAAAAATAGCGGTACTTTTTGGATTACTTGTTGACAAGAGTACACATTCCTACTAGTACTTTGTAACATGCCTCCTTCTAGTTACCTTGCCACCCCGACATGTGTGTGTCTGACTGTTGACATGTTTGTGGGTCTTAGAAGCGTGCACTGATTCTTCTTTAATTGTATATTATGTTTCCTCCCTCCTTGGCCAATGAGCTTTGTTGCATCAAACAAGAAAGTGGAGGGTTTTTACTTCTATGAATGTCTAGCCCACTGTTTTTTCTTGCATGATTAACTTTAGAGTACACATGAAGACACAAGCCAGTGTGAACAGGTATGGAAGAATTTGTTAGTGACATGAGCGGATCATCTAGCAAGAGTAAACGAAAAGGAACGCTAAAGGCCATACTTTTGAACCGTAAATCAAACCTTGAGTCTTCATGGATAGATTGGCATTCTCTAGAGCGTCTTACACTCGAGTGGTTTGAATTCATGACATCATTCACTCATTCACTAAAAGTGTGTGGTTCATGTGATAAAACAGTGTTCTATCCAATTTCCAAAAATATTAAAGACACAATGCATGAATGTATCCAAGAAAATGAAGGAAAACTATTCTATAGACTTTTAAACCCTATATTATTCACTTAATTATACATTTTTAACAAAGACAATTATGGGTCTAGCATTAGTAATCATATTTGTGATGCGTGCATAAAACATCCAATGCGGTGCATGTACAGTGTGCCGTATGAACCCAATTACACTACAAAAATTCTTAATACACATCATGGAAAGATCTAAATGCTTTCTATCATCGATGTTTCTATTAATATCAAAAGCACATATCACTATATTGCAACTCGTACACTAGAATCACGATCATTGTTAGACAATCCTTTGGATTCATGGGACTCTGTGCATCTAACTTGTGCAAATGCTAATTCTTTAATACGAGAAGTGAACAAAATCATTGCATATAATAGAACATATAATCCATTAGTGAAGAAATACTGAATGTTATATGAATGGCCTCATCCGAGGTTAGGGATTAGTATTTTGGGATCTTCCGCTATAAACAATATACTAGAGAAAAACTCTACTACCTCAATGTTTGAGGATATGGAAATTGCTCACAATATTCAACAACTTTATCTAATTGAACATATAAATAGTTTACCAATTAAAAGTCAATTTATAAGAAAAGGAACATATGACATGGGCACACAAATTATACGTGATTCATCACGCCTTAAACAATGCATTTTACAAACTAATATTCAAGGGTTATCTACATATTCTTGTACAACTATAGAGTCATGTATGTTCCTTGTCTATATCCTCATGGAAAAGGATTTCATGATGGCCAGTTATCTTTGGATGCATATCTTGGATGCATATCTGAAAAATAGGTTTGATGCTCTTTTCTCTTTACAAAGTCTATACAAACCATATATACTATTAATGTATCAAATGTGTTGAGCATTAATGGTCACAAACTCAACAAAAACAATCGCGCTAGAAGGTGAGTTGAAGAAAGTTTGAACTGTCAAGTACTAAAATTCTCAATACAAGCATCAATACGTGGGTCTCCAGCAAACCACAAAAAACATCTAAAAGACTTGATGGCTACGGTTGACACTTGGGGACTACCTAGCTTTATCTTAACATAGATAGCTGATGAGGTTTCAAACACAAGATGGCTAAAAATTGATCAAATCAAGAACATCGCAAAATAATACAATTCCAATTTCACATGGTGTGACTGTCCAATTGAGTGTGAAACACTATTTTACAGTAGATTTCATTGTTTCTTTAACAATTACATTCTTTCAGGATCTAAATTGCTTTTTTGGTATGTCATACGCTATGAAATTCAAAACAGAGGATCTCTACATGCACATATTATGCTTTGTGTAGTAGAGGAATACATAGAGCATGTTTCATTACAAATAGATGCACATATTCCATACATTAATAATG
>JAOYMV010455524.1:0-13030 GCA_025802375.1 Polystichum acrostichoides
ATCTAAGAATAGTGCAATACCAAAAAGAAGAGGAAAAGTTGAGAGTACTTGACAAGGAGTGTAAAGAGATTAGAGTTCCATTTGATATTCTCAATCGCCCGCCACATGTGAAGATTCATTTGGCATGTTATCAAGCAACCAAGGGAGCTTGAAGCTACTCATATGATCTCATTGACATGGAATTTGTATCCTTCAAATCAATCATTGCTTAAGCTATAGTTCTGTAACAAAGAAATAAAGCAGACATCCCTACACCACTCCCAATTTCAGCCAAGCTGAGATTAGAATTGACCTGAGTAGGGACTTCAACCCTTAGAGAAGAAGAAAAAACATCAATCTCTGTCTCCCCACAGTAGAACTTGACCATACATAGAGAAGTCACCTCCTAGAAGGGATACTGCCACTGGCACCTCTACAAAGGGCCTCCATCAAAGGCAGGCCCCACTGTTGATGAGGCCATGGCTACTTTGCGTGCTGTACAGCAAGCAAGAAGACTGGAAGACCGGGCCCAGGTGTGTCGGATCTTCAATAGGAGAAGAACCTCCATTCATCAACCTCCAAGATCGCCAACTGTCGAGGAGAACTCCCCAGCTAAGGAAGTTCTTATTGCACGCCAAAGCTCCTACACGAAGGGGAGTCACCAAAGGATAGATGCGTTGCTGATGTAAACCAGGCCACCTCCACTGACTAGGCAACGATCAAGACCAAGCCACCATCTCTGGCTCAGCGAGGCAACAAAGAAATGCATGCAAGTGGCCTCCAATTGGGAAAGGGCCCTCACCACCAATCTCTGTATCAATTTAACCATTCCGTCTAGGAGTAAATACCCCACTAACCCACCCCCTCCCAACACGTGGTCGTGTTTATAAAATACACGTACACAAGCCCTCTAACAGCATCATGAATTTTGTGATTTGTAAAGCCCCTTTTCTAACCTTTTTTTTGAAAATAAAAACTTGGCCCGCAAAGGTAAAGTTGGCGTGGTCCGAGTTTACCTCTATATATACACGTTTAGTTCCCATTAATTCCCCAAAGGTGTGGTCGAGGTGTCGACATCGAAACCCATGGACCGAGCGCGAGTGGCTGGTCCTAGTTTAATTTTTAGAAATAAACCCGGCGCCCTCGGATTCGTGCACTCCCACCACTTTTGTCCCGTGTCACTTAGGGGTTGTAGACCCACTTTCCTTATAGACTAAGTGTTCAACATCATGAGATTTTGCTAAAGAGGCTTCGCATATCTAGCTAGGTGGGGTGGGGGGCTATTAGCAGTCCCCTGTCCCCCACTGCACCTAGCTAGGTATGCTCCGCTTTGCATGCAGAAGCTCATGATGTGGTCGTAATCCCAATGTGGGAATCATAGTGGGAAATTATCTAATTTCTTGTGGGTGGAACAAGGGTGGTAGGGTCAAGGAGGCATGCTTGGATGGCCACTTTTCATTGTGCATGTTACGAGCACTTCCCGAGCATGCTCGTAACTCGTCATGCAAAGCCGGCTCGAGGGCATGCATGGTTCTTGGTCAAGGTTATGAGGCCGGCCAAGTTCTTGGTCAAGGTTTCAAAAATTGCGCAAACTACGACGATTGGGTATTGAACCCCTGCCCCACCCATCAACTTTACCACTAAGCCAATCATGTCGTTGTGATAGACCCCACACAAAAGTAAATTATAACGTGCTATTGACACTTCAAAGTTTTCAAGCTCGGCCATCAGTAGAGACACACACTATTCGAAGAGGACCAGTTTCCTTTTCAGGTTTTCACAACTTTTTGGTGGGCTACCCTTGAGGAAATGGGAATTTGGTGCTCGCCATGATGGGTGGGATTCGTGATAATGATCATGCCTGTGATCTATGTATGGCATCCATTCTTTTATTCAAATGCTGAAGGATGGGGCTTGTTTTGCCTTTGTATGTCCATTCAAACCAATGTGTTCCTATTAGCATCATGGCCTTATATGATAGAACTCACTTTTTTTTCCAGTTGTCTTTCAGCATGCCTCTGTAAAAGAAGGCTATAGTATGATGTTTTAACTTTTGATGTTGAATTTCTAATGCCAAATTTTCTACACATTGACCACCTCCTACTTAATAAACTCTACCTCTGCAAATTTCTCTCATTCAAGGTTTTGCTTCGTATTATGGCTTAGATGTGGGTGCCAAATAGCTCTTGGGTTTCACATGAGATTGCAAATGAAGTACCCTAGCCCAGGCTTTAAATTTGGCACTATGATGAGCGCCTTTCATGATTTAAGGGCCAAATGCTACCCTAGATTTTGGCTAGGGTGCCAACCCCGCACTTTGAAAAAATAGGAAAGTGCCCAATGTCACCTAGTCTCAGAGGTTAAAGTTCTTGGGGTATATATATGTGTGTGTATCATATTTACGCTAGCAAGCATTGTCGACAGTACCATAATACTCCTCCGATTCTTTAAGAAGATGCTTTGAGATTCCAGAATCTTGCCTAGGTGTCAATTCCACGTACCCTCGCTGCGCTCCACATGTACTTCTATTCCACGTGTGCAGTGGCTGCGCTCCACACGTACTCCACGTCTGCACTCGCTGCACTCCACGTCGCTCACGTGTGGTGTGCTCCAGGTGTACTGCTGGGCTCCAATACTTTTGCTCCAGGACGTGTAATTGCTGCGCTCCAGTACTTTTCGCCTACTTTTTGCATGACCCCTATACAGTGGTGGAGGCCGTTTGGACGGAGTATCTTGCAACTGCGTATGGCTATCTCAGCAGCAGCCGCCTGACATCTTGCTCTCAGCTTATCATCCAGGAGCACAGCTTGTGACATGTGTGCGTACTCGATTTCCTTCGACCAATGTCTTCGTGCCAAAATGTGGCCATGTGTGGAAGGGCTTGCAAGGCCTGCAAACTTTGGCTGTTGAAGGCGGAGTGCTTGGAACCTGGAAGCTTGATAATGTGTTGTGGAAGATGCTGAAGAACATAAAGATGCCAACTCTGCAGTACTCAACTGAGCTTAGCTATGTCAAGGTAGGCAATCTGCTCTTTATAGACACTGATGCGCACAA
This sequence comes from Polystichum acrostichoides, assembly GCA_025802375.1. Lineage (NCBI taxonomy): Eukaryota > Viridiplantae > Streptophyta > Polypodiopsida > Polypodiales > Dryopteridaceae > Polystichum > Polystichum acrostichoides. The sequence goes on from JAOYMV010455524.1 coordinate 3,034, forward strand.
TCCGTTTTATGTCTTCAATTCTGAAGTAGGCAAAGGTGCTTGGACTCCTTCTAGCCCTCTGCCTGAGTGCGAGTGCCCTCACTTGTTTCAACTTTCCTACTTTGAGGTTTAAGATGCCATCATCTAGATTCTAACCCTCATTTACCTCGAGAGGAGTTGGATTTGACTACCAGTGTAAATATTCTCGCCACCATCAGAGTCTTGGAGTTGCTCTCTTCCACAAAGACTGCTGATAGGAATCTGCTCCTTGCTATGTTATGCGCTACCATGTCATCATAGGTAATGTATTAGAGAATAAAAGCAAGCAAGGCTACTGAATTATGCATTTTATCATGGTTGAGATGTAGTATGGTTTTGATACTCTAATGTGCATCTTTAGCTGTCTAAATCTCGCATCTTTGGTGTACAAGAAAGCATATACACAGGGTTTGGGTTAAGATTCTCATTGCTAAGGATTCAGCAAAGAGTCCACGAGCTTGGTGGAGGAAAGCTTGGTCTTGCGTGTTCTTTGCTTAGTCAGACGGCTGTAAATCCCCACTGTTGTGCTTCAACAATTCCAAGTACGAAGGTTTTAATCTGAGGAAGTCATGGAGATATTGGATGTTCTCTACAATCAAATCGTGTCTAATATGAAACAACATATTTATGGATTGACTGTAGCAATGGATGTAAAGCAATGACTGAGAAAAGATGGAGAGCAAAAAAATAAAAGGTTTGTTTATAGACATTGCTCTCATGGATAAGATTAAGTGTGAATGCTTTGCTCGAGGGAGTGATGTCTTACAAATCTTGCTCCATCTACTCATATGAAATAATCACCTTGATCATGGATCAAAAAATCCCTTTCAATGCATTTGCAATATCTTGCATTTTTACTGCAATAGATGAGCCCCTTGTAACAATTAGTGCCCACATAGCCACACATGGTAGGCTCTCCTTGGTTGTAAACGATCCAATTGATAAGAAATTTTGCTTTATGCACTTCTAGCCCTTGTTCACGAATTGGCACTAAAATTGTGTGGTGCTTGTTATAGCACATGCCACAGTTGGCACCCGTCAAAATTGCTGATACAAAAGAAGTAATGACATGGAACTAACACTCCTATGCAAGTGCTTTGAGAGCTTGAGGGTGGGTTCTCTTACCTTGGTATCAGAGCTTTGCATCCTTCTTCACGTTCATTCTCTCCGCGGGAAGAGACTTTGGAGCTCGTTTGCAGCTCAATGTCGAACCCTCCACATCTGCGCCAGCTGTTTAATATACACGCCACATGTGTGCTTTTTCCTAAAAATAAATATAGCATGCAAAAAGTAGCCGCTTATAGTGCTTGCTTTAATTCTTTTACTGCTTTTTCTAAAAATAATTTATCTATTCATTTACCAAGAGACAGCAAGAGAACATGCGTAGATTTCATCTCGTTTAAGAGGTAACAGGCTGATATAAGATGCAAGATATAAGAAGATGTACGTTATTGAGGGCAGCGAGCAAGCAGAAATGCATTATAGTTAGCCATGGAACCCACGACCTTGACTAGGCATGTGAGCAAACCTGTTGGAGGCTGGGGCAAGTATGCCTACATCTGAGATGGCCGCCCTTCCAGCAGGGAAGTCGGGTGCGAAGGCCCCCTCCTTGGAAAGGTCCTCTATCAGAGCATCCACCAGCTCGTGTGTCACATGCTCCATCATGAACACATGCGAGTAGCGGCGCCCATCCAGATCCTCATTCGAGAGGGAATACTTCTTGCATAGCTCATCGTTTGCACGCTTCAAATGCACTGTCAGAGAGAGCGGCGTGCGCTCCACATAGATATCCTTCTTCAATACCTCATCCTGGAGATGGCGGAGACGTTTCTCGGTGTATGCCCCAAGATCCTCGAGGCGCAGAGCTTTTGCAATCTGATCTTCAAACGAATTGCGAGCAATGTTGTCCCAGAGAAGCATAGGGGATAGGCCACTGCGGGAGCCAGCGAACGTGGTGTCAGGCGTGCCTATGTACTCAGGGGTCTCCGGGGGCAGCATCTGGTACTTGGTCTTTGTCATATACACTCCACACGGTACCGTGGCCCCTATCCATTTGTGGCCACTCATGGCTATGGAGTGCACCATCGGCAGGCGAAAATCGAAATCCGGGCCCTTCTTCTCCACCAGGCCTCCATGAAAGGCCATTTCGATGAACGGCATGTAGGCTGCTCCAAGGGCGCCATCTACATGAAACCAGTACCCGGTCCTTACGTCCACCTTGGTAGGATTGTTCTCATCATACTCCACCTTCCTCTCTAGCAGACCATACTTCTTCAGAATGGGCTTCAGCTTGTTGCAAGCAAGGGCGACGTCATCGTATGCACCCTTGAAAGTGGTGCCGTAGTTGAAGCACACCAAGATGGGGTATCCTCGCGATGCGAAGAACTCCACAAGCGAAGCAAGGCAGTCGAGTCCATGGCACCAGATGTGTGCGACAGAACTTCTGCACGCCACTCACCGTCGTCGCTGATCGGGCACTCGCCAGGGTAGTTTTGCATGCCTTCTGCATAGAAGTTGCGAATCTCAAGCATGGTCATGGCTTTGGCAAGAGAGTAGTGGGTGTCCTCAGAGTAAAATGCAATGGGAGAGTAGGCATGGGGGCTGTGTTTGGGTTTGGGGGCATCATGATACATAAGGCGGGTCACGCTGACTTGTGTGCTTACTGTGGCCCCCCTTGCCTCTTTCCTTTTCACAATTTTGGAAGCCTTGTCATCAACCAAGATCTTTTTGCCACTCAAGTAGTCCCTGCCATTCCACATGCCGTAGAGATTACCCTCTGTGCTACCCATTGTGAGGCAAAAGCCCCAGTAGGAGTCCGGGACATCGTCCGAATGCGGCGATGTGGCATGCCACAATTTGGCATAGTAATCGAGCACTGCCCTCTCCATGAATTTGCTGCTTACTGTAAAGTTGCCCTCCTTGAATGGATCCCCAATGTTGTTCAACTACATCAAGGCAGCGAATTAAAAGAGGGCATAGACACTAAGGCCCTAAGATGCACAAGATGACAGAAAAAACATGTACATATGACTTACTTGGCCATAAGAACTCTCTAAATAGATCTAGAGTATACTGTTTCAAAGCTATGTAGAGTATCAAAAGGAGACCTTATATGCTAGAAAATTTGCATTAGATGAAAGCCTCATGATTTTTTGGTAGCTTCATTGTATGATCTCCTTTACATGAAAACATACAACTATCAAAAGGGAGGAAACAATATAAGCAAAATTTCACTAGTAAAAACATATGCCTTTGTATCAAAGGGAGAATACAACATGATCAAATTGTCATATAAGTAAAAACATGAGGACCAAGTGGAAAAAAGAACATATTTTGCAAATTAGAACATATTTTGCAAGTTTTGGACAAATTCCCACTTTGCGGATTACGACAACATCATGAACTTCTGCAGAGAAGGCACCACGGGGTGCGGGGCCCTGCTCCCAAACCGCACCTAGCAAGGTATGCATTGCCTCCTCTGCAGAAGCTCATTCATGATGTTGAACACTATAGGGAAAACAAAAGAAAGGGGGGCCCTTTCCCACAAGGGAAAATGTCCAAAACTTCTTGTGATAAGTGTTCAAAGGGAGATCTCATATGCTAAAAATTTGCTCTGTAAGATTAACCTCAAATATTTGACTCACATGCATGTCCATGTAGCTAGCAAAGTCGACTTGGTAATTGAGGGCTTGGTTTAATTGGTAGCCCATGAAGTGGGATTTTTGAATGGCATGGTAGCTCTTAGCGGAGGAGATAGCTTGCTTGCGCTTCGAGTCGGGCAAGCCACCTTCATGGAGGTTGAAGACGTGATAGGAATTAGGGAGGCCGGGGATGTTGGGGTAGGGGGAGTCCTTGGAGGAGTCACTAAGCAGAGGAAGGCCAAAGACATGTTGCTTGAGCTCTTGCTTGCTTGCTTCCTCCTCCTCCTCATTATGCTTAGGAGGATGAGCCTTCCTCTTGGAGGGGAGCACTCCATCCTTCTTGTTGACAGCTTTGTGAGGAGTGAGAGAGGCCATATTAGTGGGGTCTACTAAATTGGGTAGGGACAGATAGCTCAAACAAGTGCAAAATGCAGATAGTTTATGTAAAGAGATAGAGCATTTTCACAGCAGCCATCTTTATAGGGCCCCCCTCTCTCTCTCTCTCTATCTTCCACAGCTCAACAAGTGGCACTGATACAGGAGTGCCACTTGTCTAATGAAACTCCCCCTCAAAATGTCCAGATTCTCTCTCTCTCTCTCTCTCTCTCTCTCTCTCTCTCTCTCTCTCTCATTGTGATATAAACAATTTCTCACTGAGTTGTATTGATGTGGGCACATAAACACAAAAAAATATCTAAGAGGTTGAGAGTGGAAAATTGCAATTGGTAAAGTGATATTTATTTGTCTTTCTTTCCTTGCATCTAGATTTGATGGTGTCTGGGACACGAATTCTGTCCCCCGGTCATGCCAGGAGGGCACAATTGTGTAATGTTAGTCGCCCATTGCGACGTGCATTAGCAAGGTCTCGACGGCCACCTACAGTTCAAATAATTGGTTCTCATGCTATATCTCACCAAGTTGATACTATTATGGGTGATCCTGTCCATGTTGGGGGGCAATCAAATACATTTGACATACATCAAGTAATAGGTGATGGTGAGGAGAATGTGCTAAACAACGGAGATGGTGGGGATGGTATTGAAATTGAAAATGAAATGAATGAATATGAAAATGAAAATGAAAATATTGTCGAACCTATAGTGTATTGTGAAGGCAATTTTTCAACGATCAAGAAGGGTTGTCTATCTATTGCTCATGTATACCCTGCTCGCATGAATTTAAAGCATCCTTCTACTGCCCCTCTTCTCTTTGGAGAGTGTAAGGTTCATTATATGGGTAGCTTGAGTTATAGTTGCACACATTGTGATGCTCTAGCATGGAAAGTTGAGGGGGTAAGGATTCAACCATTTGTGGGGAAGTATTGTTGCAATAGAGGAAAAGTAAATTTGAGTCCGTTGCATGATCCACCTACAACCTTAAAAGATCTACTTCTAGATGATACTGTTAGAGGCAAAGAGTTTAGGGTAAACATTAGAGGCTACAACAATGCACTGGCATTTGCTTCATTGGGGGCTCAAATAGATGAAAGATTTACTAGAGGTCGGGGTGTGCACACTTTTAGAGTGCATGGTACTATATATCATAACATTGGTGCCTTGATGCCCGATGAAGGGAGTGATGGACTTCCTAGATTTGCGCAATTATACTTTTATGATACGGATCATGAGCTTCAAAATAGACTCTGCCATGTTTCAAGCTTGAATATGGACGTTCTACATTCTTTACAGACAATGATACATGAAACTAATCCCTATGCTCATGCATTGAGATCTGCTGCTGAAATGATGCGCACCAATAACTATCCTGAGTTGAGGATGGTGATTAAAGAGACGCGATCAGCTGGATGGCAATATTCAGTACCTACTGCGGCAGAGGTAGCTGCTATAATGCCTGGACATGGTGATGAAGTGACTGTTGGTCATCGTGATATATTATTGAACTATCGTGGTGGAGGACTTAAAAGAATATCCAACTTGCATCCATCCTATATGCCACTTTTATATGTACTCCTATTTCCCAAAGGAGATGATGGGTGGTTTCCACGTATCCAAATGATTGGTGTGAATGATGAAAAGTTTGTGACCCAAAAACTATATTATGCATTTAGGCTTCAGATGAGGCAGGATAGTATAGAATGCCTTTTACGTGGAGGTAGACTATTGCAGCAATATATTGTGGATGCTTATTGTACTATGGAAGAGTCAAGATTATTGTGGGTTAGGAACAATCAAAAGGCTATTCGTGCTGAGGTTTATCAAGGTTTGGTTGATATGGTGGCTGCTAGAGATGGACTGCAAGGTAGAGAGGCAGGTAGACGCATTGTTTTGCCGGGTTCATTTACCGGGGGTCCACGGTATATGTATCAACTATATCAAGATGCAATGGCCATTGTAAGAAAGATGGGGAAACCAGATCTCTTCATCACATTCACCTGTAATCCTAAGTGGAAAGAGATAGTTGATGCGTTATTACCTGGGCAAACATCGACAGATCGTCCAGATATCATCTCGCGCGTGTTTTATCAAAAGTACAAGGATATGATGCAACTTCTAACCAAAAGGGAACTTTTTGGTACTGTTTTAGGGTATTGTTCTGTAATTGAGTTTCAAAAAAGAGGCTTACCTCATGCACATATACTATTGATACTTAGTAGTGAACATAAGCCAACAGAAGTGGATGATTATGACAAGTTGGTTTGTGCGGAACTACCAGATAAATCCATGTTTCCACAGTTGTATGATGTTGTTAGTCGTTCTAATGTGCATGGACCATGTGGGCCTCTTAATACAAAAGCTGCTTGCATGGTCAATGGAAAGTGTAGATTTGACTATCCAAAAAGTTTTTGTGGATGTACTACTGTTGATTCGCATGGGTATCCCACATACATGAGGCGAAATGATGGTAGCTATGTAGCATCAAAGAATATGAGATTCGATAATCGATGGATAGCACCCTATAATCCCTTTCTTTCTTTGAGATATAAAGCTCACATTAATGTGGAGATTTGCTCTACAATTGATGCTATAAAATACCTTTACAAGTATGTTTATAAGGGTCATGACCGAGCTACTGTCATGTTGCAAGATGGGGGTATTGATGAGATTAGTTCTTATCTTGATGCGCGTTACATATCTGCCTCTGAGGCATGTTGGAGAATCTTTGAATTTGGAACAAATGAACATGATCCTGATGTGGTTCGCTTGCAAGTTCATCTTCCTTTGCAAAACAATGTGAATTTTGGGGACGATGATGACGTGCAAGATGTTGTCAACAATGAGAACAATAAACGTACAACCCTTACAGAATGGTTGGTGACAAATTGTAATTATGTAGAGGCAAATGATTTGTTGTACATTGACTTTCCTACTAGGTGGGTGTGGAACAAGAATCAAAAATGCTGGACTCCAAGGAAAAAAGGAAATTGTATAGGTCGCATGTACAACATTAGTCCAGCTGCTGGGGAGCGATACTTTCTTCGTGTCTTATTGACAGTGTGTAAGGGATGCAAGTCTTTTGAAGACATTCGTACTTTTGATGATCAAATTTATCCTACCTTTAAGGCTGCGTGTTTTGCAAGAGGACTTCTGCAATCTGATGATGAATGGTTCATATGTATGGAAGAGGCAGTTTTCGTGCAAGCTGGCATGCAACTACGAGAATTGTTTGTTGTTATATTGGTGTTTTGTGAACCAATGGATCCTGGAAGCTTATGGTTGAGATTTTGCAAACATCTTTCTGAGGATTTTTTGCATGCTTTACAGATGCAATACGGAGATGTTTGTGTTTGTGAAGGCATGGCAAAAAACCAAGCCTTGGCTAACATGGAGCTTCTTCTGCAACAATATGGCAAGAGATTGACTGACTTTGCAGGCTTGCCACAAGTTGATAGGAGATGCTTGGCTAATCTTCGAAATGGTGTATTGGCAGAAGAGAGGATGTTTGATACTGATGAGCAATCTCGAATAGCAATGCAAATGAAGGACTCACTAAATAGTGGCCAACGAGATGCATACGATCAAGTTCTTTTAGCTGTGTGTAGAAATGAGGGAGATGTATTTTTTTTAGATGGGCCAGGTGGATCTGGTAAGACTTATCTCTATAATGCATTGTTAACAAAATTGCGTGGAGAACACAAAGTTGCGTTAGCATGTGCATCATCAGGGATAGCTGCTTTACTTCTTAATAATGGTAGAACTGCACACTCGCGGTTTAAAGTTCCTTTGGAGTTGAACGCTCAGTCGACATGTAGTATAAAGGTAAACAGTGAATTGGCAGAGCTTTTGAGGGTAGCATGCCTAATCATTTGGGATGAGGCTCCAATGACACATCGGTATGCATTTGAGGCTTTGGAGAGAACAATGAGAGACATTATGCAAAGTGATAAACTATTCGGTGGCAAGGTTATGTTGTTTGGCGGTGATTTTAGGCAAGTCTTGCCAGTTGTTGCTAAAGGTAGTCGGACAGATATTGTAGGCGCATGTTTGTGTCATTCTTATATATGGACATGCACAAGGCGTTTGAAACTTTCAGAAAACATGCGTGTTGTACAGAGTGCAACAAACTCTGAGGAGACAGAGTTTGCAAGGTGGGTTTTGAACATTGGAGATGGTATGGTGCACACTAATGGTCAAGAAGACCGTGTTGTATTTCCTTCCAGTATGATGCTTCCTACACATTCTTTGCAAGATTTAGTTCATTGGGTGTACAGGGATCTATATCATGTACATGATCACACAAGCTTCTTCAAGGATCGATGCATTCTTGCACCTCGAAATAAAGATGTGAGTGTGATTAATAGTTTTGCTTTACGACAGATGCCAGGCGAATGCAAAGAATACTTGAGTGCAGATTCTGTGAACTCTTCTGATGAAAATTATTTTTTATATACTACTATGGAATATTTGAACAGTTTGGACCTTGGTGGAGGGTATCCTCCCCATGTTTTGCAATTGAAAGAAAATGTACCAATCATGTTACTTCGTAACCTCAACCCACGACAAGGTTTGTGTAATGGAACTCGGTTGATATGCAAGCAATTTCACTCAAGGGTAATAGAAGCAGAGATAATTACTGGAACAAAAATTGGCCAAAGAGTTTTTATCCCAAGGATAACTTTTATCCCCTCAGCGACATTAGGGTTGCCTTTTGAGATGACAAGGAGGCAGTTTCCAATCAGGCTTGCATTTGGTATGACTATCAATAAAGCACAAGGTCAAACAATTGGAATTATGGGTTTGTACTTGGCAACACCAGTTTTTAGCCATGGCCAATTGTATGTGGCAATGTCACGTGTGAGATCAACAAGCAGTGTGAAAGTTGTACTCAATGCGCGACAAGTATCAGATGTTGAAGAGCCTCACACTTTGAATGTTGTATACAAGGAAGTACTACAATTGGCAAATGGATAGACAACATCCAAGCTAAAACAAACTGACAATTTTACTCTCTCTCTCTTACACACACATACATGTTTTTTTATTGTGTGTGTGTATGTCAGCTTTCAATAGCCTTCTAAATAATAATAATGCTGTATAGTAGGTAATAATAATGGTGTATGGTAGGTGAATTTTGAAATGCTATTAAAAAGGAATAAAAAATTCAAACAATTTTATTAGAAGTAAGATGAAATGAAATGAAATGAGTTTCTAATACTTGAAGCACTAATTCTTACCAACAAAAAAGAAGGATTCTTTCACAGAATTTTTTACGTGAACTTACTCTAATAATCAAAATAAAATGCTAAAGTAGGTGATACACGTGTATCTATTTGTAGGCCACTTTGCAAAATTAGGTTGCCTTTTGAAACTATCAATAAAGCACAAGGTCAAACAATTGGAATTATGGGTTTGTATTTGGCAACACCAGTTTTCAGCCATGGTCAATTGTATGTGGCAATGCCACGTGTGACATCAACAAGCAATGTGAAAGTTGTATAGTAGGTAATAATAATAGTATATGGTAGGTGAATTTTGAAATGCTATTCAAAAGAAAAAAAAAAGTTTCAATCAATTTTATTAGAGGTAGAGATTTTTTTTGATGTGAATGAGTAAGATGAAATGAAATGAAATGAGTTTCTAATACTTGAATCACTAATTCTCACCAACAAAAAAGAAGGATTCTTTCACAGAACTTTTTACGTGAACTTACTCAAATAATCAAAATAAAATGCTAAAGTAGGTAATACACGTGTATCTATTTGTAGGCCACTTTGCAAAATTAGGGTTGCCTTTTGAGACTATCAATAAAGCACAAGGTCAAACAATTGGAATTATGGGTTTGTACTTGGCAACACCAGTTTTCAGCCATGGCCAATTGTATGTGGCAATGTCACGTGTGAGATCAACAAGCAGTGTGAAAGTTGTACTCAATGCGCGACA